>VXCM01002514.1:31550-44931 GCA_014773175.1 Lucifuga dentata
CCTCCTCCTCCTCCTCCTCCTCCTCCTCCTCATCCTCCTTCTTCACTGCCGCCTCCCTCTCTTTTCTTAGTTCAGTTTCATGTCGTTCACAAAAACATCAAACGCACCGTGCTGGAAGTGTGTGTGTAAGTGTGTGTCTGTGTGTGTGTATTGTGGGTGGAGACACTGATTGTGGAATTATATTTTCCTCTTCGTAAAGTTTTCTTTTAAGGAAAACGTCTTTCCTTAAACCGCACCAGGCAGGGGCGTGTCCACGCCTTTATGGTGGTGGAGGGGGGGGTATTTCCTGTTCCTGTCTTGATACATAAACAGACGTGAGCGAAGGCAGAGACGTTGCGTTCACTGATCGTTGGTGAATCGTGGCACCAGTCTTCCAGCGTTCACTAGGATGATTTCAGACGGAGAGATGTTTTAATGTTTCACAGCAGTTTTACTCTTTTATATTTTTAGCTGAATTTATTAGCGTTACTAGAAGTCATGTGATCACCACGTGTAAACATGAGATCTCAAAACTTATGGATGGATTTGGATGAAAGAGAAGAAGAAGAAGTGATCAAATTTTTGAGGCGATCTGGATCCACATGCACACACACACACACACACATGCACGCACGCACACACACACACTCCCTCAGGGCTGGTGGGTCGTCTCTCTGCTGATCAGCAGGCCGCTGGCTGATGGAAAGTCCCAGAGGAATTGAACCAGCAACTCTTTCATCTCCAGCAGTAGCAGATGAATCGTGTCAGCACACACACACACACACACACACACACACACACACTCTGTGGGGAGTNGCACACACACACACACACACACACACACACACACTCTGTGGGGAGTGAGCTACATATGGAAGGTCCGAATCTTTGAAACTCAGAAATGATGTCGAGGATGATGAAGATGATGAAGAAAAGCAGCATATCATCACACTGAGAAACTGGAACCAGATAATTAATAATAAATCAAATAAAATGATGAATGAATTATTGATGAACACGTTTGTTAACATTTCAAAGGGTTTTTTCCACTCAACATTAACGACCTGCACCGCCTCATCTCCAAATCAATCAATACATCAATACATCGATCAATACATCAATCAACCCATCAATACAACAATCAACACATCAATACATCAATCAACCATCAATACATCAATCAACCTATCAATACATCAATCAACCCATCAATACATCAATAAATAGATCAATCAACACATCAATACATCAATCAATACATCAATCAACCCATCAATACATCAATCAATAGATCAGTCAACACATCAATACATCAACCAATACATCAATCAACCTATCAATACATCAATAGATCAATCAGCACATCAGCCTGACAGAGTTGTTGGGATGCTGACGACTTCCTGTGTTGTTTTTTTTCACACCTGAGTGTCATGTGACTCTCAGACCTGCACAAACGACCTGAGTCTGACGAATGCAAACAAGGTGTGAAAACGTCTTTAACACCACACACACTCACACACGCACGCACACACACACACACACTCACACACAAGCACACACACACACACACACGCACGCACACACAAACACACACATACACATACACACACAAACACACACACACACGCACACACACTGACCAACAGCAGATGGTTAGGCAGACTGCATTAGAGAAATAACAGCTAATCACACACACACACACACACACACACACACACACACACATACACACTCGTCATATTCATGTTAAGAGATTCAAACAGATCCTCCATATGTTTCTCTGATCTGAAGTATCTACAGGAGTGTGTGTGTGTGTGTGTGTGTGTGTGTGTGTCTGTCAGTGTGTGTCAAGGGCAAGGTCAACTTTATTAGTCTCCAAGGAGATATTTGGTTTAGGCATCAAGGTTGTTGTTACACACACACACACACACATCTATTCTACATTCAAAGCTCAAGTACAGCTATACACACAATTTCATAAAATTAAAGTGCCATGTGCTGTAATACATGCTGTGTGTGTGTGTGTGTGTGTGTGTGTGTGTGTGTGTGTGTGTGTGTGTGTGTGTGTGAGAGCAGTAAATGCAGCACTGTAATAGCAGATCTGAAGCCTCAGAATCACTGAGCTTCAGGAATTATTATTACATCCATTTTCTACACCTGTTTGCTGTTTAGGGTCACAGGGGGTGGAGCCTATCCCAGAGGTCACTGGATGAGAGGCGGAGTTCACCTGGTCAGGTGGCCAGCCAATCACAGAGCTGATACACAGACAAATCATTCACACCTACGCTCACTTCGCCTGACCTGCATATCTGTGGAGGAAGCCGAACACATGCAGACACGGGAGAACATGCTAACTACATGCAGAAAGGACTCAAACCTGGGACTTTTATTACATCACCTGTAAAATATTACAGGTGATCACTAATTATCAGAACCGTTAATCAATACATTTTAATTTCATTTACTTTATTTTCTGATTGTTCTCCTGCACAGGATACATGTTCCGGTGCCTTTCCTCCCTTTGGATGTGAAGCCTAGCTGTAACACAGTGTGTGTGTGTGTGTGTGTGTGTGTGTGTGTGTGCATACAGTGTGACACATGAACACGGTTACACATTATTAGCAGTCTGATGGTCATGAATCAGCGGCTGCCATGTTGACATATATGTGCAACTATATTTAGTGTTAAACTGTCAGGCAGTTTGGGGTCATGGAGGCATCAAATAAACACACACACACACACACACACACACACACTCGAGCCCATCAGGAATGTGTCATGTTGGACTTTGTGTCTTAATGTTTCAGTATCAGAACAGCAAACTGGTCTTACTGGTGTTACTGGGACAAGGCCAACGGCGTGAAGACGTCCAGCTTAGCTAGCAGATTACTGTGTGTGTGTGTGTGTGTGTGTGCGCGCGCGTGCACGCACAGGAAGTAGATTAGACATGATTAAGGAGAAATAGTAATCTGAAAGCTGGACCACAGATATAATCCACATACACCACACACACACACACACACACACACACACACACACACACACACACTCAGAGAGCTTAATTAAAATGTGAAGACTTCAGTTAAATCATAATAATGATGACGTGATGATACAGATAAAATAGCAGCAGGTTCATACGGGTCACATGACCAGAGACTATCGGCTCATTTTTGGGTGAAAGGGGGCGGGGCCTGTCAGGA
The DNA here is from genome assembly GCA_014773175.1 of Lucifuga dentata. NCBI lineage: Eukaryota > Metazoa > Chordata > Actinopteri > Ophidiiformes > Bythitidae > Lucifuga > Lucifuga dentata. The sequence goes on from VXCM01002514.1 coordinate 34,730, forward strand.
AGGCATGTTCAGACTGTAACGACTGTAACTGTATCCTTTTCTTGCCAAGGTCACATTTAACTGACAACATGTAACAAAACATTTTGTTTCCCAGAAGTAAAGCGTGTTTCAGATGTGTTCCAGAATAACCAGCATGCATGTTCCGGTTTCTCCAAACCGTTTACAGAAGCTGGATGTGATAATTACATGAGCAAACACATAAACATGAAGCACAAAAACACTCCCAAAACCTTTTACACATGAGTCATACCGTGATGCTAGAGCACCTTTACCTTCATCTGTCACTCATGTTCCATCAGCCAATCAGAGGCTGATTTCTCACACTCATTCTGCCTCATCATTTGCATTCAGGAAACCACTTGAAACACCTTAGAAACCATCCTAAACACTTTAGCAACCATTTAACAACCATCTCATAACATCCTAGCAACAGCTTAATATCCATCTTCTAACCACCTACAATACTATAGCAACCACATTGGCAACAGTTTACCAAAACTTAAAGTACTAATGCCATAGCAATGCCCTTGAACACCCTAGTAGCCATTTACCAACCAACTAGTAACAGCTGAGCAACAACTTCAAACACCCAAGTGATCAGAAATACACTGTAAACCATTTAATAACTTCCTAGTAACACCTTAGCAACCACCCTGAATACTGTAACAACATTTACAAACCAACAAGTAACCACCTCGAGCATCATAGCAACCATTTACCAACCATCAAGGAAGCTGCTTAACACAAACATGATTAACCTAGAAACCATTCCCTAGCAACAACTTAGCAACAACCTAGTAACACCATAAGAAACCATTTACATATCATCTAAAGACCCTGCAAGCAACTTATCAGTCATTTTCAATTAATCATTTATTCTACAGAATGTGCAAATCAAACCAAACGTCCATCAAAGTGACTTCTTAAAGATATTCAGATTATCATATCAAAGATAAGATCAAAGAAAAGATTAAAAACCCTGGAGAAATTAATGTAATCAATTCTTTAAATATATTTTTTTCTTTTCTTTTTTGGGGGTCACATGATGCAAACCTCCTTGTGTACTGTCAGCAAAGGTGACTTCTGAATGCAATCCTCCCATAGAAACTGTGTGTGTGTGTGTGTGTGTGTGTGTGTGTGTGTGTGTGTGTCAGGGCAAGTGTGTGATGGAATGTCAGCTATTCAGTATGCGGCTGAGGGCTGAGCAGTGCCGTGCCAGGACAGGCTGGGAACACCCGACTCACACACTCACACACACACACACACACAGATATGAGAGAGAGAGAGAGAGAGAGAGAGAGCGAGAGAGAGAGACAGAGAGAAATTTGGTTCAAGAGCAACTTTAAAGACTCCCACCCATGTCATAACACACAGAAAATGAATGACTGGCTCCTTCTGTGCCGCTGCACCAAACTCCATGTTAAATTCTGCTGTTTTTACGTTTCTCGTTCCTCTGCACTCAAACGCAACAGAGTCAGAAAATAAGAACAAACTCCAAAAGTTGAGACGTTTCTGCTAAATTCGGCACAGCTCAGTCCATCAAACAGCGTTTCTTTAAGCACATTTAAACTCGTTTGCCGCCGTTTTCCCGACACCGTGACTGTTAACTAATCCTTAATAAAGTACCAAAACCTGTAAAACCGGTGATGAAAGTTGGCATGTCACAGAATAAAGAAGCCAAACGGACAAACATGCCTTCTGGTCTCTGAAAACATCTTCGGTAAATCCTGACACTTTGTTTTTTTAGCGGAAAACCGGAGCAGCGTGAAATGTCAGGTTTGCGGACGCAGTCTGGCGTGAAGCTCCGCGAACAGGCTCCGTCCGCAGCAGCTCCAGACAAGTTTGAGCCTGAAAGCGGAGCGGCTTGATCCGGGTCAGACTCACCTGACTGGACAGCTGCTCCGCGGTCAGCCGAGGTCCGCAGCGCCAAGAAGCTTCCAGAAACCCGCAGAGACTCGAACTCACACAGGAACCGTCCTCATCCCCAACGACAGCCGCACAACAGGTCCGGCAGAAACCCCGCCCCGTCCCGCGCCGCGCCGGGAGGCTTTTCTGACGTCNCCGCACAACAGGTCCGGCAGAAACCCCGCCCCGTCCCGCGCCGCGCCGGGAGGCTTTTCTGACGTCTGTGAAAACGGGATAGTAGGGAATAGAACCTTCAACCTATAGTGTTAGTGCCTGGCTGTAGGGTTTCATATTTATGGAATTTGTCTTTCATTTGCCGCCCCCCAAAAAAGGTGTACGAAAAAATTGTCCTAATTGTCAAAAAAAAAAAAAAAAAAAAAAAANTTTTTTTTTTTTTACTTGACTGATTTGCAGATCTGTGCAGTTTCTACAAACCTGCCAAATTTCTATTTGTTTCTCAAAATTTCATGATTTAAAAACTAAATAAAAATAAAATAATTAAGAGAAACTGTAGAAATAATTCTTTAAGATTACCTGAAGCTTATTAGCAAAATGTAAAATACAGCTTTCTTTCTGGAAAGTTCTTGATTTTCTACTTGATTCTACAAAAATGTACAAAATAGATCCTAAATAAATGTTTTAGAAATTCTATAATATTAGAAAACTCTATTGTATCCATTTTTGGCACTTTCTTTAAACAGAAAAATCAAGATTTGTCTAATAAAAGTTTTAATAGGGCATTTTTTACAGTGCCAGATGAAAAAAAATAGCAAGAATGACTCTGACTTGATAACTCATATAATAGTTGAAATAAAAGGAATATAAAACTAGAACATCTAAGACAATAAAGCCTTTTTTCTTCAGACAATAAAATAATTATTCTGTTGAGCAACAATTCTGTTTCATAAAGCGACAGACTGATGACATAGGTCTGGTCAAGATAGACTGCCTATTCAGATAATCTGAATAGATTAGCTATCAGATTATCCCACACACACATGCACACGCACACACACACACACACACACAAATGGTGTCAGCAAGAAGTGACACAATGAATGAAAGTTAAGTTTTTTTTAATATAAGGTATATATTTAAAGGCAACTCGGTATAATCTTCATTATCATCATCACAGGTATAACATCACTGTCATCTAACATTTCCACTGCCATCAACATCTTCATCATCATCCTCATCTTCTTCTGATTGCACTGTTTGACATGAAACATAAAACTGACAGTAACTTTCTTTTTTTAACTAAAATCTTCATCAGCAGCAGGTTTGTTACTTTATGATCCAGCAGATCTGTTGCCAGGAAATATTTATATCATTATTTTATTTAGTTATGACGGACCGACTACAGTAAAAACGGAAACTTCCTCATAGTCTGATGTTCTCTGACAGAGAATAAAAAGTTAAAACTGACATAACATAAAAACTTTTTGCAGTCTCGTCAACTTATTTTATGACTGAGGACAGATCTGACCTCTGACCTTTGAGCTCTTCTTGCTGATTCAGAATGAAGCGGCTCAGAGTGAATCTAGTGGTTAAACTCGTCTTTAAGTCTGAACTATGTGACTAAATTTGATTCTTTAAATTAGTTTTAATTCATAAGTATTTTTGTTGGGCTAAAGTGTATTTTCCTCTAAAATTACAGTTTAATATGCAATATAAACTAAGTAAACTTGTCAATCAAACATGGAAAAATAAAAGAAAAACAGACGTGGTTTTACAGGAAGTCACATTTAAGGGTATTATTAATCCAATTTGGAGCTGAAGGTGTATTATTTCTCTGTTGATACAGCTAGGCTAGCACTTCCCCCCACTCCTAGTCTTTGTGCTAAGCTAGGCTAGCAGTTTCCTCTGCTCCCAGTCTTTGTGCTAAGCTAAGCTAAACACATTCTGGACCAAAGAGATGAACTTGATTCATCTTTTCATCTGAATCTAAGGAAAACAGAGCAGAAGAGGATTTTAATAAATGTGGGATTGTTCCTTCAAAAATGTTTTCCAGCATCAGGAAGGTGAAACAGAGAAACAGACTGACTGGCTGACTAAACGTTCACAGTTTTTACTGCTAAAAACCAACTAAAGAAAAAGGATTTTAAAGCAGTAAACAGAGGATTTACTGAATCTGTCGATCAGATCAGAATCTTTTCAGATTTTCCGGTAAAAACTCCTCCTCTCTCTCATCACTCCTCCTCCTCTCTTTCTTCACTCCTCTCTCCTTCTCCCTCTCTCTCTCCGAGGAGGATGCATAGCTCTGCCAGCCGCTGTTGCATCTTGGGAATTCCAGAAAGTTGATTCTCCAAACGCTGCTTCTCCTCCTGAGAGACAAGAGAAAATAAAAAGATTTAGTAACTACAACGTAAAGTCACAACAAAAAGTCTGTCCTGCAGGTGGTGCTAGAGGAAAGGTCATAGGTCATTAAAATCAATCCTCTGGGGTTTATTAATCGCTTCACTGTATATTTTCACCTTAAAGGACCATCCTGGTGATTTTGCATGTTTAAGCTCAAGTATACTTCTCACATACATGTTACATTGCTGCAAAACATTTTAAAAACAGAAAACTGTATTTTAATTTTCGTGTTATTTTGTCAAATCCCCTAATTTTTCAAAATCAATTGTTCAGGTGAAAGACACACCTTAAAATTCAATGTCTCACCTGCTGACACTTGGATCAGTTGTAGAAGCTTTACTTCCTGGTGGAGACACATGTTGTCTTCATGCAGCTCCGTGTTGAAATGCTAAAATCTAAAAGACGTCGTTCTCTGTGAAGATTATTTATCTCAGCACGTTTCACGTCTCTATAAGGTGATTTTTAGGTCGTACTGGAATGAACTGAAACCAAGGGCAGTCTGGAAGGTAGGAAAAACGAGTCTAAAATTTACCGCTGCTGCTGCATGTTTTGGAAAATGTTTGGCAGCAACGTTAACATGTATGCAGCTTTTATTTGTTGGGCTCAAACACGCAAAATCACCGTTATGGTCCTTTAAAGCAGGTGGGGAAGTGAAGTGAAAATATGTGTCCTGGCTGGTGTCAGGTGTGTGTGTGTGTGTGCACTGCAGACACACAGAAACACACATTTAACCTGAGAGGAGTTGAGTTCAGTTTGAGTCAGTTTGCTGACGCAGCGTTCTGATTCCTCACAGCTCCTCTCACACTGTTTGCTACACTTTCACCTAACACACACATGCTGCCGGAGGCTTGTGGTTGTGCTGGTGTAACTATGGTTACCACAGACACAGCATCTGCAGAGGAGCTCTTGGAGGAGTTCAGGGTCGGGTGAGGAGTTATTTTAGAAGCTGAAACTCGCCGTGCATCGAGCTTTTCTGAAGGAAATGAGGACGAGCAAAGACGTGTGTCCTCTGCTGGATGGTGAGTTTGACAGACATTAACAATGCAAACAGGAAGGTTTGCTGAGGAGTTTGATGTCCTGTTTGCTGCAGCAGCGCCTCCTGAAGATGGGTTTGGGCTTCGACGAAAGAAGATTCAGTACATACTAGAAAAAACATGGGACTGTTTAGTTCTGAAGAAAACACGGCAGCAGCGAACTCAGCAGACTGAGATGTTACTGCTGAGATCTGAACTCCGCCTGTTCAGCTTAACATGAGGATAAAATGTTATCCATAATGTTAAAGTTATGAGAAGCTGTGAGTTTGCTGCGTGTGTTAGCAGGTGCTAACATGTTAGCATAACAACATGGGAAAAGCCATGAGATTTCTGCTGCACATCAATGCTTTAATACAACTTTAAAGGAATAATAAAGCAGCACTGATAGTTTTATTTGTGTTTCTGTATGTATTCTTGTATTTTTCTCGTTTTTAGGGTTTTAAAGTTTATGTTATCTTACATTGATCTTTCATGTCTGGTTTTTCTTTTTTCCTTTAAGGGGTAATAATTAACAACCTCAGACGTCATTCCCTAAAGCTTTCATCAAACACACACACACATACACACACACATTTAGACAGACAGGTAGACACACCTGGAGAGAGAGACGGGTGGAGGCATCGAGAGGCTCAAAGCGCCAACCTCCTTCTCCATCAAACTGCAGGAGGTGCGAGTGGTACTTCCTGTTAGAGAGGAGGAGACACAGGAGTATCATATCAGGGTGTGGCTGGCCAGAGCAGCCAGAACTCTGCTGCCCCCTACAGGCCGCCAGCCATTACTACACCTCCCACACACACATTTCTACCTGTGACCTCTGACCTTTCAATTAAACACAACATGAAGCTGCTGCTGTTGGATGCGGAGCTGAAATGATTAGTCAATTAACTGATTAGTCGATGGATGGAAAATAAACTGATGATCATTTTCATAATTACTGCAGCGACTGATCGAGTAAAAGCTGATTCTACTTTTCAGTGTTTGATGATTTGCTGCTTTTCTGTTTTGTGATTATAAAAATAATTCATTTGTTTTTTTTAACTGTTTTAACTGTTATTATACACAAAATCATTCATGAATTTAAACAAGACTAAGAGTTTATCACCACACAGGTGCCCACGTGTGTGTGTGTGTGTGTGTGTGTGTGTGTGTGTGTGTGTGTGTGTGTGAACTAACCAGAGGGAGGGTCTGTGGGTGATTGACAGCAGCGCTATCCCAGCATCCTTTGCAGCCTGAAAGATACTTCCCTCCACGTCTATGCTGACGGCGCTGGTACACTCGTCCAGCAGAGCGTACCTGGGCCTGAGGGGGAGGAGTCAGTAAATCTGTCTGACGATCAGCAGCAACAAACAACAACAGCTGGTAAACAGTCATAATGTGTCAGGTTTCTGTCTCCTCATGACGTCCTGCAGATCCTCCTGGTTGATCCTGAGGCGCGTGCAGGTTGGATTGGATCTATAATCTGTCTGTGTTTTCTGAGTTTGTCCTCCCAGCTGGACGTGGGCTGAATACCTCCATGTTTCAGCTTCTCCCCCCCGCTCTGCTCCTCTCTTCACCTGAGAGTCCAGCAGCAGCAGATCTGTGAATCAGCCTTGAGGTTTTCTGCAAAGTTCACGTCCGTGTTACAGAGCGCCTCTGACTAAAACTCAACTCCAGTAACAAAATCAGAGCTCCAGGTTTCCCACAGAAATGCTGCAGCAGAGGACGGAGGAGACACTCGCTCCCCATGACCAACATCATATCATGCTAACGCTAATCAATAAGCTGATCAATGAACAATCAATAAACAGCCAATCAATAAACAAACAATAAACAGCTGATCAACAATCAATAAACTCCTGATCAATAGACAAACAATAAACAGCTGATCAATAAACAATGACAGCTGATTTACAAACAATAAACAGCTGATCAATAAACAGCTGATCAATAAGCAATCAATAAACTGCTGATCAATAAACAAAAAACAGCTGATCAATAAACAATAAACAATGACAGCTGATTTACAAACAATAAACAGCTGATCAATAAACAAACAATAAACAGCTGATTAATAAACAATCAATAAACAGCTGATCAACAATCAATAAACAGCTGATCAATAAACAATCAATAAACTGCTGATCAATAAACAAAAAACAGCTGATCAATAAACAATCAATAAACAGCTGATCAATAAACAATCAATAAACTGCTGATCAATAAACAAAAAACCGCTGATCAATAAACAATCAATAAACAGCTGATTAATAAACAATCAAAAAACAGCTGATTAACAATCAATAAACAGCTTACCGGTGGTAGAACATGCGAGCCATCCCCATTCTCTGCTTCTCTCCTCCAGAGAGAACGTCCTTCCAGTCACTCACCCCCTCCCACCCTGATACAGACAGACAGACAGGCAGACAGACAGGCAGACAGACAGACAGGCAGACAAAAAGACAGACAGACAAAAAGACAGGCAGACAGACAGACAGACAGACAGGCAGACAGACAGGCAGACAGACAGACAGGCAGACAGACAGACAAAAAGATAGGCAGACAGAGATTTAACTTCCTGATGACAGAAATGAGGATTTCAGAGTTTGCTGCTATTTTTTTTTCATGTTGAACATTGTAAATTTGTAGAATCTCATATAAAGGCTGAATTCATTCTGATTATCTGCAGCTAAGATTCACACACACACACACACACCTCCCTCTCGGTCCAGTATGTAGAGGAGGTGCACAGTTCGGAGGATCTCCTCCAGGTCAGCATCAGTAACTCCTCTCTGGATCATTTCCTCCACCGAGTCCGGGTAGATCACCTGATCCCGGAGCGTGCCCTCAGACATGTATGGCCTGCAGCACACACAGTACACTAGTACATAGTATGTACAGTAGTACACATAGTACACAGTAGAACATGTGTGTTGTATGAAGTATCAGTAACAGTAAAAATAAAAGTCCAAGTGAATCTTGTTGCTGCTCGAGGCAAACGTCAACATAAAGGTTTCTTTGTTTTAGGGTCATTTTTCATATCATCCATCAGATCTGAGACGGATTTCTGCCTGCAGCTGTTTGCTGTTCGTCTCCATGATGATCCTGCAGAGACCTGAAGCTTTCTGCAGCTGATCATCCATCACAGTCAACATGTTTTTAATCTGCTGTTATCGTCATGTGGAAAAACCTGCTGCATTCATACGTCTGAGCAAAGCTGAAGGTAAATGTTGATGTGATGGATCAATATGATCAGCATGATCAATATGATCAGCATGATCAGCATGATCAATATGATCAGCATGATTAATATGATAAATATGATCAGCATGATCAATATGATCAGCATGATCAGTCAATAACCAGGTTTTTATACTAAAAACACTTGTATGGATCTTTAAGCTTCAGCAGCAGACAGACTGCAACACAATAACAGTTGTAGTAGTATTACAAGTTGCAGTAACAGTTGTAGTAGTATTAGAAGTTGCAGTAACAGCTGTAGTAGTATTAGAAGTTTTACCTCTGTGGAATATAAAACATGTACTTTGGATCTGGTCTGCACAGAACGCCTCCATAAACAGGCCACAGCCCACTCAGGATCCTGAACAGGGAACTCTTCCCACAGCCGTTAGGACCTGTGATCAATACATTCATCCCTTCCTCTACCTGAGAGACAGACAGGCAGAGAGACAGACAGGCAGGCAGATAGACAGGCAGGCAGAGAGGCAGACAAGCAGGAAGATAGACAGGCAGGCAGAGAGGCAGACAAGCAGGAAGATAGACAGGCAGGCAGAGAGGCAGACAGACAGACAGACAAACAGGCAGAGACAAACAGACAGACAGGCAGAGAGACAGACAGGCAGGCAGACAGACAGGCAGGCAGAGAGGCAGACAAGCAGGAAGATAGACAGGCAGGCAGAGAGGCAGACAAGCAGGAAGATAGACAGGCAGGCAGAGAGGCAGACAAGCAGGAAGATAGACAGGCAGGCAGAGAGGCAGACAGACAGACAAACAGGCAGAGACAAACAGACAGGCAGAGAGACAGACAGGCAGAGAGACAGACGGTAATCAGCTGCTGAAATAAATCTCATGTTTACCGGTACGTGGATAATTTTCAGGAAATCACAGGAATACTATGATAATACCCAGAAAAACAGGTAATTTGCTAAATAAATTGATGGAATAACATCAGGAGGTTGGCTTACAGACGCATTTATACGTTAGTATAAATACCATCTTTTTTGTCCTTACAAACAGCAAATGTTCTTCACAGGTCGGAGGTCAGGTGTGGACGGCGTTTGGTGAATAAGAAACTTTCCTGGTCAGGTTCCCGGGTTTGTCGCGCTGAAGACGACAACGCTGTGCTGTCACTCAGAGCAAGCGACCAATCAAAGAGCTTCTGTTTGAGTCTGCTGCTCTAACAGCCTGATGAGACAGAAAGTTCTGTCCTCTGTCTTCTCTCTCCTTTCTGTCTCTCATCTTTACTGTCTTTCTGTTCACCAGAAGAATTCCGTCTCTGTAATCCCCTTGTGTCTCACACAGAGTGAGTGTTTTTCAGTAAATGCTAATGAGCGGAGACGGCAGGGCTCTGTCCTGATCTCTGACCTCTGACCTCGCCGAGAGATGGACGGATGGAAAGAATGAGAAGAAAACAAGAGACAGAACCAGAGATGAAGGAGAGAGAGACCGACTGAGATAAAGGAGTGAAAGTGTTCAGCAGTGACCAACGAGTTTAGACACAAGGACCAACACACATCGCCATTATTTGGCTCCGCCCCTTCATGGCCAAAAAGAATCAGAGTCAGATTAGAATCTGCTGGAGTCTATTATCTATTAGAATCTCTTCAATCAGAACCATTCTGACTTCTACAGGCTGGTATTCATTAACACAGAGAGAGGGAGAGAGGGAGGGAGGGAGGGAGGGAGGGA
>VXCM01002514.1:44939-107762 GCA_014773175.1 Lucifuga dentata
AGAGAGAGAGAGAGAGAGAGAGAGAGAGAGAGAGAGAGAGAGAGGGAAAGGGATGATGTAAAAAGAGAAACGCTGACACCATGTGGTCATTAACTCACACTGCATATACACAGTCTGTTTTATAAGACTGATCAGATAAGAGGGTGTGTGTGTGTGTGTGTGTGTGTGTGTGTGTGTGTGTGTGTGTTACCTGGATGTTGAGGCTGGAAACCACCACATCTCCAGTTGGTGTAATAATTGGCAGGTTCTCACAGCGAATCCCTTTTTCCGCACTGATTACCTGACCTGCACACACCAATCAAGAATCTCAAAACACATCACATGACCGTCACTTCCTGTTTCTCATCTCTCTATGCCGAGAAGCGTCACAGTATGGACGTTTGTACCTCTCATCTCCAGACGTCCCCAAACTCTGTGTCCATGTAGAACCACAGCTCCCTCGTCTCCCGTTCCTCCTCCTCTTCCTCCTCCCTCCGTCTCTCCATCCTCCTCTCTGTCTGCAGAACGACGATAGATTCCCTCCTTCACGTCCTCAAACACATCAAACATCTCAGAGACACGAGCAGTGTAACCTGCTAACTCTGTTACCTGGAGAGAGAGAGAGAGAGAGAGAGAGAGAGAGAGAGAGAGAGAGAACAAGTGAAATTGACAAGAGCAAATAAGAAGGGAAGAGGAAGAGTAAAAGAGGGATAAGGCACAAAAAGGAGGAGGAGGAAGAAGAGTAAAAGAATAAGAATACAGGGATGAGGAGGTTAAGGAGGAAGAGGAAGTCAAGAAGAAGAGAAGTAAACGAGTGCAGAAAGAAGAGCAGGCAGAGGTGGTCGGCAAATAAGGAGGCAAAGGTAGATGAGGTACGGAGGAAGAGGATGATGAAAAGTGAGGAATGGAGGGAGACGAGGCAGAGGAGGCAAAAGAAGAACAAGAGTTTAAAAAGAAGGGATAAGAGGAGGAGGAGGTAGTGGTGGAGGAGGAAGAGGATGCAGATGTGAGAGGATGAGAGAGGAGGAAGAGGAGAAGAGGAGGAAGAGGAAGGAGGAAGATAAGCAGAGCAGGAAAATGAGGAAGATGAGCAGAGGAAGAAGAGGAGCAGAGGACGAAGAGGAGTAAAGAAGAGGAAAAGGAGGAAGATGAGCAGAGTAGGAAGAGGAAGAAGAGGAGGAAGAGGAGTTGCAGCACCTCCTTGTAGGAGCTCATGATTCTCTCCACAGCGTCTGCAGCAGCATTGAGGAGGTTCCTTGCCGTGGTGAAGGCCTGCGTCCGCTCGCTCACAAGCTCCTCCTCCTTCATCACCTTGGCCGCCTGCTTCACCTCCTCTGTGTCTGATGACATCACCAGGTCAAAGGTCACATGGCTTCTGATTTTAAACTAATACACATTTAATGTGAATGCGTTTGCTGTATTTGGAGTGGGATGGGAACGTGTTTACCGTGTTCGGAGTATCCCGTGGCGGTGATGATCGGCACGGCGACCATCACCAGCCCGGAAGCGCTCCATAAGTACTTCATGAGGAACTGCTCCAGCATGATGTACCAGAGCCGCTTCAGCAGGATCTGATGGATCTGAGAGGACAAAGACATGTAGCTCCTCTGCAGCTGAGCCATCTCCACCTACAAATCAAAGCAAACACGCTGTTAACACACGCCATGTTCAAACCGCCAACAAACACCAACGCTCCTTTTCTGACCGTCATGTCCTGTTGTTCGTGGTGAGTCTACCTTGTGTCCTCCATAGAAGGCGATCTCCTCTGAGTTGGTGATGATGCGTGAATGCATGTACCTCAGGTCTCCTTTTCGCTTCGCCTCCTCGGACACCAGCCTCCCAAAATGAGGAGAACAGGAACGCAGCACCTTCGCCGTGAGGACCACCACCAGGCCGGCGATGATCGACGGCCACGTGGTGTTTGCTCCTTCAAGTGGGAAATTCAGAATAAACACGCTTGCTGCCAGGAAGTGTGATATTTCAGACACACACATAGAAACACACACACACACAAACCTTTGGCATGTGCGGTGCGCAGCAGCGTGTAGCAGGTAACGACGACGTCCAGGATGGGTTTGGTCAGGTTAGAGTAGAGATGAGCAACAGAGGCTGAAAACATCACGATGTCCTCTGTCAGAGACTGATCAGGGTTAGACAGACGACCGTCCATGTTACTGACACGGTAGTAAGTCTGCAGAGAGACAGAGAGAGACAGACAGAGACAGACAGGCAGAGAGAGACAGACAGACAGGCAGAGAGAGACAGAGAGAGAGAGAGAGAGAGAGTGACAATAAAGAGCCAATAAAGCCCCATTGAATTGAAATTGAAAATTGAGACAGACAGGCAAGAAACAGAGACAGGCAGAGAGCGACACAGAGAGAGAGAGACAGAAAGAGACAGACAGGCAGAGAGCGACAGAGAGAGAGAGAGAGAGAGTGAGAGGCAGAGAGACAGAGAGAGACAGNGACACAGAGAGAGAGAGAGAGACAGAAAGAGACAGACAGGCAGAGAGCGACAGAGAGAGAGAGAGAGAGTGAGAGGCAGAGAGACAGAGAGAGACAGACAGACAGAGACACACAGACAGAGAGACAGACAGACAGACAGGCAGAGAGAGACAGACAGAGAAAGAAAGAGAGACAGAGAGAGAGAAGGGCAGAGGGAGAGAGAGACAGAAAGAGACAGACAGGCAGAGAGAGACAGACAAGCAAACAGAGACAGAGAGAGAGAGAGAGAGAGAGAGAGAGACAGAAAGAGACAGACAGGCAGCAGAGAGAGGCAGACAGGCAGAGAGAGGGACAGAGACAGACAGGCAGAAACAGAGAGAGAGAGACAGGCAGAGACAGGGACAGACAGGCAAGAAACAGAGACAGGCAGAGAGCAACATAGAGAGAGAGAGAGAGAGAGAGAGAGAGAGAGAGAGAGAGAGAGAGAGANAGAGAGAGAGAGAGAGACAGGCAGAGAGAGAGAGAGAGAGACAGACAGGACATTAAGCAGTCAGCACTTACAGCAGATTTTACTGGTTTACTGTAGCTGTAAGGATACAAAGAATTCATCAATAACTGATTATTCATTATTCACGTTCAGTCACAATAAAAAATAAAATCACCATTATTAATTGATTAATTAGTTACTAATTAATGGTGATTTTATTATGAGTCTGTCAGTGTAACATCTTAATATTAACATGCGTGGTCTCATCACTGGTGTTCTTGTTGATACGATTACTGTGGTGTTACTTTTCTCTGTGCTCGTCATGGGTTTACTAGGTGGTTGCTAGAGTTTGTGGGATGGTTGCTAGAGTTTGTGGGATGGTTGCTAGAGTTTGTAAGATGGTTGCTAGAGTTTGTGGGATGGTTGCTAGAGTATGTGGGATGGTTGCTAGAATTTATAAGATGTTTGCTAGTTTGTGGGATGGTTGCTAGAGTTTGTAAGATGGTTGCTAGAGTTTGTAAGATGGTTGCTAGAGTTTGTGAGATGGTTGCTAGAGTTTGTAAGATGGTTGCTAGAGTTATGGGATGGTTGCTAGGGAGTTCCGAGTGATTAATTAGCAGCAACTTGGTGGTTGTCAGTGTTTGTAATTACCAACTGCATTCCTTACATCCAGGTGTGTGTGTGAGTGTACATGTGTGCACATGCGTGTGTGCATGCCTGGTTGGTGAAGTACAGCTGGTAGGCATGGTTGACTAGTCGGCTCCTGAAGCTGAGGGTCAGCTGACCCTCCAGGAATCTAATAGCACTGTTGATGAAAGTAGCAGGAACAGCGACGAGCAGCCACTTAGAGAGCTGCAGCACGAAGGCCTGAGGGTTCTTCTGCACGATCGACTTCACTATCGCACCTGCAACACACACGTATAATCATGTTGTCCTGCATGACAACAGCTCAGCATCGTTCTGAACTCTAGACTTTACTGCCACGTCTATAACGGACAGAATATTTACCCACTGCTTATTTAATCTAGAAGTCCCTCCTTACTTACGTGCACATTTATCTAAAGCCCAAACCCAACATGGCCGACGCACTCATGATAGGCTGCAGTCGTCTGTTCCTCGGTACGAACAGAATTGGGCAAAAAAAAAAAAAAAANAAAAAAAAAAAAAAAGCCTTTATGTCTGCTGCTTCTTTCACATGGAACTGTTTACAGAAGGATTTGAAAATGTCTGAGTTAATTACTTTTGGGGAATTCAAGTCGATGCTAAAGAAACAGGAAATTAGCACCATAGGTTCAGTGTTTTTGTTTTTAGACTGTCAGGATGAAGAGATATACTGTATTTTTCTGAGAGAGATCCCTTTGATTTGACCGCTGTGCGTACAAAGTCTCTGCTCTGTCTCTGTGTTGCATTTATCGAACTATAAAACCAGAAATCTCTGTCTGTAGCACCAACGTCTATAGAACCCGTCATGTATGAAGCTGAAATTCAGCAGGTTTATTGCTCAGGACCCAAGGACGTGTAGCGNCCCGTCATGTATGAAGCTGAAATTCAGCAGGTTTATTGCTCAGGACCCAAGGACGTGTAGCGTCACATGTGAACTTGTTTGGATGAGCAGTTCTTGAATTGAGCTGTACCGGTAAAAAGTAGTCCACGCGGCAGGATATGCTCCAGGCATGGCAGCAACAGGCAAGTTTTCAACGGGCACGGCAAACTAAGCTAGCTCATGAGGATGTGCAGAACAATTAAGTAAAATCTATTTATATAGCACCTTCATAGACAAAGTCATAAAGTGCTTCACAGATAAAATATAAATAACTTAAAAACAAACAAAACAAATGAAAATTCGATAAAGTCCGGCCCGTTCCAAACACACACATTTTCAACAGGTAAGGCAGGAGTTAGTAAAACTTGTATTTATTGTTGAAACTTGTTTTTATGCTGCTGTCTGGGCCAGATCTCTCTTGAAAAAAGAGATTTTTTGTCTCAATGAGACTTTACCTGGTTAAATAAAATTTAAAAAATACCCTTATAACAATGTGCATATTATAACTTTATGCTTCTAGTTTATCTGTAACTTCGTCAAGGATTTAGCTAAGAATTTTTTCTTGACATTATAATTATACTGGCATAAATTATTGTTGTCCCAACACACACACACACACAGGTGCACGGTCACTGACCATCAAGTGAAGCCACATAGATGGACAGGAAGGTTCTAGACATCAGAGTGAGCGAGTGCAGAGCGAGGAGGAGGAGCTCCGGACACAACAGCTTAGGAAACAACAGCTTCAATAGACGAGACAATCTGAGGACAAAGTCCCTGTTCACTGCTGGAGACCTGCACGCACGCGCACACACACACACACACACACAGATTATAACACTGTTTTGTTTCATGCAGCAGCGTTAACTAACTTGACATGCAGCATTCTGTGGAGCTTCTTCCAAATCATCCCATCAGTTTCCTGCATAACAAAGTTCTTTTCTATGAAAACAACTAACAAAGACTTTAACAAAAACATAAAGGTGACAAACTGCTCAGAGACGTGACGTGAAGCCAACTATTGATATGAGACATTTTCATACATGTGTTAATTAACTACCTGCTGTCACTGTTCTTCTTCTTCTTCCTTCCATCATTGTCCAGCCTGTTACAGGGGGAGGTGCCAGCCACGCCCACCTGAAGGTTGGCCCCGCCCAGCTGTTTTTCCCCCACCCCCTTCTGAAAAACAAAAACACCCAGGAGTAAANAGGTTGGCCCCGCCCAGCTGTTTTTCCCCCACCCCCTTCTGAAAAACAAAAACACCCAGGAGTAAAGAGGTCAGGGGAAGATGAAGGACATGAATCTGTGAAACTAGAGGATAATAGATGGAAATATATGAAAATAAAAGAAAATATCTGAGCATAAATTATAATAAATGTTGCAATCTAGACTAGTAGAGTAGAATTCAATCAGGTTGGGTAATATGACAAATAGTCTGGCTGAATCTCCTCTGTCTGTGGCATGTGGCTCCCTCTAGAGGACAAAGGTGGAGTTACACTGATAAGGGCCGCAAGAATTTGGACATTCCAAAATCAGAAAAGAATGTGAAAAAAGAATCATCCCTAAACGGAATTTAGACCAAACTCCTCAGTGTTGTTTCAAAATAGGCATGTGTGAGTATGTGTGTATGCATGCGTGTGTGTGTGAAAGTATGTATTTCTCACACCTGTATCCTCCTCCACACGTATGGGTAGAGTTTCTTGACAGCATAAGCTGTAACCAGCAACGCCGTTAGCTTCCTGACCCGGGAACTCTGCCTCAGCTGAGCAGGCAGCTTCTCACAGGCCAGATGCATCGTGACGGACAGGAAACTCTGACCAATCAGAACGCTTAAATAAGACTTCAACAAACTCCAACTCAGAGTTTTCTATGTCTGAAAGGGAAGCTGAACTGAAAGGGCTCCTGGGCTTGGTTGCTTGGCTCCTGGACTTCAGCACTGTTATCATGAAAACATCATCATCGCCATTGGTGTATTCAACTTCTTGTTAAAGATGTGGTTCCTGAGGTGGCGTAGATGGCATGACCCCTGGAGTCAGAGCCCACCATGACCTCCTGCAGCAGACAGAAAATAATTAGACTTCAAAACTTAAATAAAGAACAGTAAAGGTAATGGCTCAGGTAAAATGACATCACTCAGAAAACCGTTCAGCAGTGGCTGTTTTGCTGCCTCAGGGCCTGGACAGCTTAAATTCATTCTCAGAACAATGAATTCAAAATTTTAATTAAAAGAAATTACAGGAGGATGTCAGAGTGACAGTCCATCACCTGATGCTTAATAGAAGTTGGATGACGCAGATCCAAACACTCAAGGAAATCAACAACAAAACGATTTAAAAGAAGAAAATATGACCAAGTCAGAGTCCAGATATATAAATGCTGTGGCATGAAGTGCATCTTATCAAATACTGGAAACATTTGGTGGGAGTTTCTGCTGCTAAAGGAGCTTCTGCTAGTTATTAAATATAAGCTTCATACACTTTAACTAGTCTGGACTGTGAGTTATTACATAATGTCCAATAAATGTCCATAATTCCCAATAAAAGTAAAGTATTAAGAAGCAATTAATTCAGAAATCAAAGAAATTCCAGAAACCTTTTTTTTTTTTTTTTGCCAATGTATGTATGAAAACATTGCATTTTTCTACACTAGTGAAACATTTCAGTCAACAAAAAACATGTAATTTTAATAACCAACCATGTAAAAAACATCATGTGACTACAAGTGTTATGAAACACTAATCCTACTTAATAACAGAGGCTACACAAAATATCATTTCTTGTACTTTTACAATTAATCTGTCATTTTAACTGTTATTCCACAAAATATTTTTAAAATTACTGCAGTAAAATACGTTTTTAACACATACATTTGACTCTAAACAGCTTTGGGACATGTACAAACTACTGTAACTTCACTAATGCTGTAAGTATAGAAACAGTCCGACCAGGAAACTACTTTTATAAAATCAAACTCTTATAAAAAAATATATATATATATAATAATAATAAATCTGTCACTTCTGTTATCTGTCAACAGTCTCAGCTGAATGATAAGAACCGTTTTAGAGATAAAAGAGCCGCTGAGGTTAGCTAAGGTTACCGTTAGCTCCCACCTACGCTGTAAATAACTGTAGCATTCGGCTAACAGGAGGAAGCTACTGTCACAAAAAACACAGAAACCCGAACACACAAGCTAAAACGGTGTTTTTGAAGCAACAAGTACCACATACTATATTAATCTTACCGCTGAGCCGATACCAAACCATAAAAGAGTTGAAGTTTAAAATCGCTAATATGGTTAAAAGAAAACCCGGCAGCTAGCCGATGCTAAAGCTAACTCCGCTAACATAACAGGAACTTTGTAGTCTCTCTTATCCGAACATAAAACGACCTTCAGCGACACCCTTAAAGTTATTAAACTGATCCGCTGTTTAAATCAGATCCACATATAATAACGTTATACGAAACGAGACGAAATTTATGTGTTTATTTTATCATTACAATTTGATCATGTGTTATTATAGCGCCATGCAGCAAGAGAAAGTTCAGCAAATGTTTACCTGAATGAGGACAGGCCACGTCCCAATACTGGAAGTCCCCTTCCTTCTCCTTACTGGGGTAGGCTTCATTTCCTGCAAAGAATCATTTCCTTCAATCCAAGAACAAACACTTGTCCTTTTCTTTGGTAAAACTTTTAAATTACCGGATTAATTGGAAATTCTGGTATGTTTTCCAGGGTTGGTCATGTAAAACTTTGATCCTGAGGGAATTATCTAAACAACTATTGGATCGATTATCATAAAATTTTGGAGGAAAGTTTGAGTAAATGTTCAATGATTGAACATTTGAATGACCAATGATTAAAGCATTTATCCTTTATGGGCTGACAGAGTAATCAAGTTTTTACAAGGAAATAATTTTATCAGAACACATGTAGGCTTTATAGACATTTTTATAAAAGTGACAATATTTACATGGTTTCAGTCAAGCTCACTACAAAATGCAGAGAAATTCATCAGCATAACAGTCAATCACAAATCAATCAATCAGCCAATCAATCTGCTGACATCATCATCTGATTGTCGCTGCATCTAATTTTACATCCTGAATGAGTTCGGAAAATTTCAGAGTCACAAGGGTTCATCTTCCTCTTATTGCTCTCAGTTAGTCTCTGAGTTTTGCATCATTTATTGGCTCTGTGTCAAACAGGAAGAAGAAATGGCTGAAGTTCTGTCTTAGTCTGGAGTAAAACATTAAGGTTCCTTCTGCCAGCTGATGGTGGAAAAAGCTTCAACAGTCCACAACTCTGAGAAACATTTCCATAATTACCTAAATTAATTTTGACTGTGAAAATAAGATATATTTGTCAAGAGTTGATCATGTTTCCTCATTGAAGGTCAATCAGCAAGTAAAACAAAACTGTCTGCACTCTGTTCACATGTGAAGGAAACATGGAAATGATCACCATTACACACATGTTTATGTAACAACACAAAGGCTAACGTAAGGGACAGCTCACTTCTTTTTTTTTTTTNGGTTCTATTTTATGGTCACTGAGAATGTTTCTCTGCTTCCTGAAACTCAACAAAGAAACTTATTAGGAAGCTTCTTAGTTAGTTGGGGAGTGAGAACAGAGGAAGCTTTTTATTTAGGGGTCAACGATGGATAAAGATTTCTACTTTCTAGTAGGGAGAAAATATAGATGAAGCTTCCTACATTGGTAATGAGGATGGAGGAAGCTTCCTAGTTAATAAAAAAGAAAGAGGAGACCTTCCGGTTAGGAAGCAAGGACACAGGAAACTGCCTGGTTAGGAGTTAAGAAAGGAGGAAGCTTCCTTCAAAGTGAGACAGATGAATCTGAGCAGCTTGTCTAGTTTCTTGTTCTTCTGTTTGGTTCAGACTAATGGCTTTTCTTCAGTAGTACAACAGGGGTCAGAGGTCAATGTGGGTCACAATATGGGGATAAGAGTTTCAGCTGAGCAAACTGAGCAACGTCTCACCTGTCGTCTCACCTGTATTTATTTCTCATTCAGTCCACTCAGTCATAACAGGGCTGCAGCTAAACTTTTTTATTTCAATGGGAAACATTAATGCCATGAGCAGCCATCTGATTGGCTGCTGACCGGCCCAATGCAGAGACGTCTGATAACACCTGAAGCAGAAACAACCTGTCTGCGTCATCCACTGGTTTCTATTAGCATTCAGTCACCTGAGGGATCATTTGGCTCAAAGTTTCACCTGATTTGAGCATTTTGATCATTATAAATTTATAATTCAGTATTTAAAAAACTGCTGGTACGTCAGACTGGCAATGTCAACAAGTAAAACTCTGTCTGTGCTCTGAATGGATTTTTCCCTTACGTAGTGCAACCGCAGAATTAAACACCATCACTATTATCAAAAGTGTGAATTCATATAAAACACGGATTTTCCTTCTCAAGCGTTTGTCCTGATTGTCCAAGCAGAGATGAAAGAGGAGGACTTCATATAAAACTTAAGAGTTTCTAAAAACACGTCAGTAAAAAAAAAAACTCCAGTAAGAAAAAGGAGGTTTTGTTGTCATGCAGAAACCTCACAGTTCAGAGTCCCAGAGTTTCTCCTCACATTTCTCACTTCTGCACACATTCATAAAAGTTTGACATCAATAGGAATCGCTGATGACTCGTCTTCTCTGGTGTTAGGCTGCTGTAGATACGAGCTTTCAGCAGGAAAAAACGCTTCCTTCACGTTAATAACATGCATGACTTACATAAAGTGACATTTACATCTTTCTGATATTAATAAAACAAACTGTTGAATTCAACACATCAGACACAAAGACTCAGGTGAGTCTTACCTTGTTTTTGTGTCACCATGGCGACCTCAACAACTTCAGCTTCAGTTAATAACTCATTAACCTCACAAAGCTAACCAGCATCTAAGAATCATTGTTGTCAATTAAATTATTATTATGGTTTATTTTAATTGATAAATTTAAAAAAATGTCCAGGGACACAATGACATGAGAGAGGAAGCAGCAAACAGAGCTGAAGCGTTAATATTTCCTATTTTTACTGGATATGTTAGATTTGAAAGGATTGTTTGATAATTGACTTTCCAATTGATTTGCGTTATGTTAATTGAAAAACCAATTCATTGACTAATTGTTGTAATTTTGTAGGCTGGTAGCTGGACCAATCAGAGTGTGGATTACATGATGATGTCACACTGTGAAAAGCAGAAGACTTTTTAAAGCGAGAAAGAAACACCAAAACCCAAACAGATGTGAATTCTGACATCTGTCTGCGTGTTTTTGGCTGTGTGTTATTGTCTGCGTGTTACTGTGCGTGTTATTGTCTGCGTGTTATTGGCTGGTCTGGTGTCGGCTTCACCTCATCTCTCAGAGAGCGAGGCAGCGCTGGTTGGCTGACTGTGTGAGGCTCAACAACTATGGCTGCATCCAATATCAATCACTATTCAGTCGATAGCAAAGATGAATCTTTGTGTCTTATTGGCTGGAATATGTCCTTTACAATCATACATCAGCTAAATGTACACGTTAGTATGCTAATGTTAGCACTCAGCTAAAAGTACAATCCTAAATCCAGCTGAACCTCACAAAGTCCAGTTTAGTCTGATGACAGCATCAAGCTGAGCCTGACAAGCTGAGCCTAACAAGCTGAGCTTAACGAGCTCAGCCTAACGAGCTCAGCCTGAAATGATGACAAGTATCATAGAATGATCCCTGAATGTTTTCTCTCCATTTTTCATCCATCTTTTTGTATTTTGTTCTCTGTTTGTAGTGAGCATAACAGCATAAAGGGGGCGCTAGACTGAATACAGATATTTTTTTTTAAATCTTGTTTTGATAACTGACAATATTATATAATCTTTTACATAAATTCACAATACACTGAATAGTGAACAATTTTGGATGCAGTCTTTTTTTCCTAAAACAACTGATTGTGTCAATAGGAATGTTTTTAATCCAATGACGCCACCATGTGGTGAGAATGAGTAGTGCAGCGTTGAAAAACCACAATAATGTGACATATGTAACATGTCATTGTGATTGTCATTTCATTCTGAGAAGTGTCAGTGAGAGAGAGAGAGAGAGTGAGAGCTGCTGGTTAGATTCCCAGTTCTGCTGGCGTGTCCCTGGGCATGGCCCAGGCTGCTGGTTAATGTGCAACACCTGAAGGAAAAGTGAACAATCCGCATCCTTCTGTAAATAAAGCCTCGTGTTAACACTGAGCGGTACATCCTGGAAAACAGGAAGTGGGATGTCCTGGAAGAGAAACAAATAAAACCTTCCTGCAGTTCGTCTTTCTGTCTGAGTGATCGTCATTTCATTTAGTCACCAAGACGCCTCATCCAGCAGCTCGTTAAGTTCATTAGTGATAATCGTGACAGTGATCTCAGGGTCCAGCCCAGGAGATCCACCACAGATCTGCTGATCTGTCATGTCACACCAGAGTGCCAGGAGATGGCTGGTCTGTGGACGCTTCCTGCAGAGGAACTTCCTGTTTCTGAAGGGGAAAGGAGTCATGATAGAGAGAGCCATCGAAAGACCTGAGAGAGAGAGAGAGAGAGAGAGAGAGAGAGAGAGAGAGAGAGAGAGATCAGTTTCAAGTCTGTATATTTTACTGCTGTATCAGTAAAAACAGGAATCAGTTACACTCAGAGACTTTTATCTTTAACGAAAGTGATGTGATCCTGACTCTGTATTCCTGGTTGTGATCTCACCGGTTGTGATCTGATTGGTTGTGATCTGGTGATCTGGTGACAGGATCTAGTTCCTGTGATTCATTGTAAAATATTAGGTGATGCTCGTACCTGCCGAGCAGCGGTTGACCGTGAAAAGTGGCGGAGTGTGGCAGCGTCGTCTGTTTCTGATGAGGTGGCAGAGGGGGCGGAGCATGGTGATGATGAGTCTCTGTCTGATAGGCTGACGGCTGAATAACACCGTGAGTCGTCCGCCTGCGATGAAGAGCTCCTCCTCCTTTGTTGGGCTGACCTTTAACCCCTCCATTGACCTTTGCATTGACCCCTGCATCAACTTTTCCATTTGCCTGGTTTTGATGGGTGGAGCCTAACGTGTTCCTCAGATACCAGTCCCTCAGACCTGTCAATCACACAGATGGAAGAAGAGCTTACATCCAAAATCTTGTGATCGTGTTGCGTTTTGCTTCTCTTGTGTTTCTGTTCAGCGTTCAGGTGAATTTACCTGCTGCCTCAGCGATGTCACAATAAAAGCTGGAGGTTCTGGAAAGTTGGAAACCTAAAAGTATTACTTCTAGTAAAAGTAAGATTGCAAACTTTTGCAGCGCCATCAGAACATATACAGTATGGTGTAGCTGTAGTAGTAACTTCATAGTTTACAGCGGTAGTCTAGTATTAATTTAGCAATAAAGTACTTTTGGTGTCATAGTTTATCAGCAGTTAATAAAATAATCTATTAGTTTGGAAACTTTCAAAAACATCATATTTATCCAAGGATTGTTGGGAGTAATTTACACACTAATCCTGTAGTTTGGATGTCAATGTAGAAAATGTTCATTAATTTGTTAACATATTTATTTTAGTTTATTTTTAATACAACATAAAGAGATACTTTACTTTAGTAAGTAGTTTATAGACGAGTTGTTTAGCAGATGTATTTCCTAATTAAGTAGCTTAGAGAGTAATCTACTGTGTTTGTTTAGCAGTAGTTTTGGAGAAAGATTTCAGCTAAAAACTGTTTTTCTACTTTATTTTATTCTATTGATGGAAATAACGTCCACTAGGTGGTGTTACATCCATTTTTATGCTAAAAAATATAAAATAATTACCTTCTGCAACCATGCTGTACATTACTGTTTGCTGCTGCAGTGACCCAGTTTCATTTCCCCTCAGCAATTATTAAAGATAAATTTGATCTGATCTTTAATTCTAATCTGGGAATACTGAGAAAGGCTTCGCCCGTATGAATCTAAAGAAACGAGCAGAACTTTGTCTATGAATCAGAATATCGATGAAACATGTTTACAGTGACATATTTCCACAAAGCTCCAGCTGCATTTCTATAGAAAGACTCAAAAAAGTTTATTTATTCAGATGTACGCAGACTTGACCCAATCAGCCATCAGAGGGCAGTGCAATAACCTTACAACCTTATGGCAGTGTTTGCTATAATGTCACACAACCTTTGACCTCTGGAAACAACAACTCAGCAACTGAATCAGCCCAAATCCATCCGACAGAAAATCATACGTATTTATAAATATAAAGTCTGAGTAAGATGAGAGTTTAGACTGGCTAATGAACATGTTTCTTTCACTATTTAGCACCTACAGCTATCTTTGTTAGCATACTGTTAGCTTAGCTGCTATTAGCCTGTACATGGGTCTGATGTTTTCACCTTTAGATATAATATATTTGATATATTTAATATAATATATTTGATTATATTGAACATATATTGAATTGAATATATTTAATATAATATATTTGATTAATCTATTTACACATTTGGTTTTATCTAAACTATGTTTGGCTGGAATGTTTTTATGAAGTTTCTGTCAAGGAAAAATAATATCAATTACAGTATGCTAACATGCTAAACAGTACATGTTTAATATTAACATGTCAACATGCTAACTATGGTAACATGCTATAACACTAATGTGCTAGCATCCACATGCTCTAAATGCTGTAGTAACATGTTAGCATGTTAGCATGCTACCTGCAGGAATGCTGTTTAATTGTGTTGTTGAGACGTTTGTACCTTCCAGGGCCAGAGCCTTATGCAGGCTCCTGGTAGCCTCCTCTAGCTGTCCGTCCTGAGCGCCAGCGGGCGGCTGGGGGGGTNGGGGGCAGGAGATGGGGGTGGGGATCTGGTTGGATGGTGGACTGAGCAGGATTATGGGTATCAAGGTACTCGGCCTGGCTCTGCTGGGCAGACAGAAACGGACCGCAGGATTTGGTTCTGGTCACTTTGACCCGCCGCTGGTCGCCCACATGACCCCGGTAGGTGGGCGGGGCTCCTGCCGGCTGGTGGGAGGAGTAGCCATTGTAGAGCAGAGTGTGCTGTGATGTGATTGGCTGCCTGGAGTTGGTCTGGGACTGCTGTAGCTGCAGCATCTTCTGCTGTTTTCCCCAGATGTAGTCCATCAGGATGTCGTTATACCCGCCCCTTCCTGCTCTTCCTCTCCCAACTCCTCCTCCTCCTCCTCCTCCTCCTCCTCTTCCTCCTGCTTCACCATGTCCATTCATCCTAGTTCGTCCATCCGTCAGTGTCTCTGAGCTCCTGTATGTTCCACCAGCATTCCTCCCCCTTGATGCTGGCAGCCTGTTTACCCACGGCCCGCCCTGCTGAGCCGGTCGGCCCTCCTCCTCAGATGAGGTGTTTCTGTCCAGGAGGCCGTCGGAGCTGTTGCTGTGCCGTGCCGCATTGCTGCCGCCGCCCCTCACGCCGCCCTCCCCACCGGCCCCGAAGCCCTCACTGGGGCCAGAGGAGGAGGAGCCATCGTGGGATTGAGGAGGAGGAGGTGGCTGGAGGGGGTGAGGGGGAGGTTGGGAGGTGGGAAGGGGGAGGAGCTTATGTTTCTGCAGAGTCTCTGAAAGGTCATTCCTGAAAACAGATAAAAGAGGAATGAAATGTATCACAGCAGGTTTTAGTTCATGTAAGGCTAAATTACACGTGTGTGTGTGTGTGTGTGTGTGTGTGTGTGTGTGTGTACCTGTTGTTTGTGGAGTTCCTCCTGGTTTTGTTTTGGTAATAAACCTCCACTGGAGAACCAACAGACACCAGCGGGGGGCGACACTGAGACACGCCATCATCTGTACAGACATGTAACATGTAAGTTTCAGCCTGAAGTGTTTTATTTAATTATTCATTATTTCCTCTTTTATCATAAGAATTTAATCCTTTAACATTACTCTGTGCGTGTTCTCTCACAGTTCACCTGCAGGTGTGCTGCACAGCTTTTGAACCTGTGTTGACGCAGTCAACACAGGTAACTTCCTGTTATCCACGTCATGGATAAAAGGAAGTATGTCATCATGACACGCCGCGCAAGTCTGGTCATCATGTACAAGAACACGGAGTTCCTGCAGCTCAGGAAGTATGTTACAACACAAAAATACTGTCAGGCTCCAGCCACCAAAGGGCAGTGTAACAACCTAAAAAAACCTTCTACTTC
This sequence comes from Lucifuga dentata, assembly GCA_014773175.1. NCBI lineage: Eukaryota > Metazoa > Chordata > Actinopteri > Ophidiiformes > Bythitidae > Lucifuga > Lucifuga dentata. The sequence goes on from VXCM01002514.1 coordinate 60,554, forward strand.
ATAATGACTACGTCACATGACCTCTGACCTCAGGAAGAACTACGGTAATACAGAAACCAAGTTAGCCAAGGCCCATAGAAATCATGTTCATGGATATCATGAAGTCTGATAAATCTGCCTAGCAGCCACGCATGTCATCATTAGCATGNTCATGTTCATGGATATCATGAAGTCTGATAAATCTGCCTAGCAGCCACGCATGTCATCATTAGCATTAGCATGCTGTTAGCTTAGCTTAGCTTAGCCTGTAGGTGCTCTAATGTCTTCAAATTTAGGAGGCAAAAAATGGTTTTGTAATACCTGTCAGGCTCAGAACTTATCAATCAGCTATAGTGTNATTTAGGAGGCAAAAAATGGTTTTGTAATACCTGTCAGGCTCAGAACTTATCAATCAGCTATAGTGTGAAACCTGACTAGGAATCTTCTATTACACCCACTGACGTGTGTGTGTGTTCATGCGTGCACAGGTGTGTGTGTATGTGTACCATTGTCATGGACTGTTGAGTCTGATGTTGAGCTGCTCTCTGAACCCACTGTATCATCTGGAAGCGCGCACACACACACACACACACACACACAGAGTCAGAATAAAGACAGGAACAGTCAGGTTTCCTCGTCTTCCTGAAAACAATGGCTTCACATCTACTGCCAGCTGTGCGTGTGTGTCTGTGCGCGTATGTGTGTGTGTGTTTTGAGAGACGAGGCAGTCTGTCATCCTGCTGAAAACTTTCCATTTGAAAATTTTGCTGAAAACTTTCCCTTTGTTTGTCCTCTCATGCTAACAAACCAAAACAAATGCACAGACACACACACACACACACACACACACACACACACACACACACACTGTTTCATAACTTGTGCTCATGATATCTGAGCTTCATTATAAACGAAACTATATTTTATCTGATAATTACTGCAGTAAAAACACACTTTTACTGCAGTAATATTTTTTTCTGAGTGATATTACTATCAGATATCCTCACGTTACCATCAATACTGCATTTCTGTCCTCCTTAAAGGATCATATCAGTGATTTGTTTTTTTCATTTTTGGGTCCAATAAATAATATTCGCATACATATTACGTTTCTGCCAAACATTTTCAAAACATAAAATTGTATTTTAGTTTTCCTATTGTTTTTTAAATCTCCTAATCTTTCAAAATAAAATGTTCAGGTGATGCACACACCTTAGAATTACAACTTACCTTATCTACCTTAAAATTCACCTGCTAAGACATCTGATTGTAGAAGCATGGTCATTTTAATTTCTCCATAAAAACTGTCGTCTCTTATATTTAGTGGGAAAATATATTTCATACATTTTCTTCTGCGTAGCTCCGTGTTTAATCAGTTAAATTAACTTTAATAAAAAATAACCATGTTTGTTCTCTGTGATGATAATTTATCTCAGCATGTTTCACGCCTCTAAAGTTGATTTTTATGTCGTACTGAATAAACTGAAACCAATGACAGTCTGGAAGGTAGGAAAAACAATTCTAATATGTACCACTGGAGTAGTATGTTTTGGTAATGTGTATTTATTGAACATGCAAAATTACTGGTATGGTCCTTTAAAGCCTCCATAGTTCATCATTAACATCTGTAATCACAGCTGGCTCCTTACTGATCCAGACTGTGTTAGTGTGGTGTGAGTGTGTGTGAGTGTGTGTGAGTGTGTTACCTGTGTGGCAGCCTCGGTGCACGGTCCTCTTGCCGTGGTGAGTGTGTGTGTGAGTCTGTGTGTGTGTGTTGTGTTCAGAGTCGCTGTGTTTCCTCAGAGCTCCGCTGAATAAAGTTTTCTTCGGCTTTGAGCGCTGAGCCTCTTCCTCCTACACACACACACGCACACACACGCACACACACACACACACACACACACACACACACACACACACTTGTCTTTACTTGACTTGTTTTTGACTTGAGCTGACTCGATTTGATTCAGGCTTAATCAGAGAAGGTCAAAGGTCACACACAACTGAAATATTTCTTCATGTCAGATAAACACTGGTTACACACCTCAGCTTTGGACTTCCTGTTTCCGTGCCGGAACGTTCCACCCCTCCTGCGTACACACGGGGGTTTCTCTCCAGCTTCCAGGGGGAAGTCGGTGGGCACCGCCCCCGTCAGCTCCTGACCAATGAAAATACAGAAAACTCACCTGTGACAGCTGTTATCATCAAACATGGCTGCCGTTTTCTTTTACATTCCATTCATAAAGTAATCTGATGGGAACACACAACTGCCCAATCAGGAATCTTCTTTAATGATGACATCACTGACCGCCTCCTGCAGACAGATGCGTCTCAGCTCAGCCAATCGTGTGCTGAGCAGCACCTGCAGGCTCCGCCTCCTCTCTTGCAGCTCAGTCATTCGCTCCGCTCTCTGCTTCTTGTCAGGAATGCTGAGAGGGTCTATGCACGCACACACACACACACACACACACACACACACACACACACACACACAGAATGTATGCAGATCATACTATCATACTATTGATGATATATTTATATATATATATGTTAATTCTCACCAGGTGATGAGATGATTTGACCTTTGACCTCCATGGCTTGCATTTCCCATGTGACCCCGCCTCCTCCCTCCTCACTGCTCGACTCTCGATCACCACCCCACACACACTCACTCACCTGTAGACCACATGTCAGTCAGTCAATCAATCAATCAATCAATCAATCAATATATTAATATATCTGTGATATGTGCTGTTGATGTCATTCTGACCTTGTTTCTGGGTTCATAGAAGCTCCAGTAATTCACTCCTGTGGCCATCAAACCCAGCCTGACCACCAACTGGACTCACCGCTTCACCGGCTGTTAGCTGGTTAGCTTGCTATGTGGTTGCTGTTCCCAGGTCAGCCTTTAGGGGGAGCAGCTGCTGACAGAGAGAGAAGAGAAACAGGGTGAGGACCAGTCACAAGGCACGTCAACGTGAACATATGCTAACCATGTGCATGTAGCATTAGCATGCTAAATGCTTTTCTGCTATTTCTAATTCTATGAATGTTGAAATACTAACATTAGCCTGTTGCCATGCTAACACAGGTAGCATAGAAAAATCTGAGATTCCCACAGGTAACTCATAACTAGCATATTTCTGACAGCATATGTATTTAAACTGTTAGCATGCCTCTACAGACAGCTTTTAAACTGAATTCTGACTGAACAGGAAGTGAAGCGGTCATGCTGTCTACAGTACGTTTATCAGAATGTCCTGCTGCATCTGGACCGGCTCAAGACGAGATGCTGCAGAAGCAACGAGACGAGAAAAGAGAGTTACAGGATGAGAGGAGAGGAAGGCATGAATAATTTACGTTCATTTTTTGGGAGACTTGAGCTAATTATGGTAATATTTCTTAGCTGTAGAAGCAGGACAGGACAAATTTAGTAAAACACTGATCAAAACGGAGGTTTGGGTCGAAGATGAGGCCAAGATTTATAGCAGAGTGACTAATATTAATTTAATATAGTGACTAATATTAATTTAATATAGTGACTAAAATTAATTTAATATAGTGACTAATATGTATTTAATATAGTTACTAATATTAATTTAATATAGTGACATATGTATTTAATGTAGTGACTAATATGTATTTAATATAGTGACTAATATTAATTTAATATAGTGCCTAATATTTATTTAATATAGTGACTAATATGTATTTAATGTAGTGGCTAATATGTATTTAATATACTGACTAATATTTATTTAATATAGTGACCAATACGTATTTAATATAGTTACTAATATTAATTTAATATAGTGACTAATATTTATTTAATATAGTGACTAATATGTATTTAATATAGTGACTAATATTAATTTAATATAGTGCCTAATATGTATTTAATATAGTGACTAATATTTATTTAATATAGTGACTAATACGTATTTAATATAGTTACTAATATTAATTTAATATAGTGACTAATATGTATTTAATATAGTGACTAATATGTATTTAATATAGTGACTAATATTAATTTAATATAGTGCCTAATATGTATTTAATATAGTGACTAATATTAATTTAATATAGTGCCTAATATTTATTTAATATCGTGACTAATATGTATTTAATATCGTGACTAATATGTATTTAATATAGTTACTAATATTAATTTAATATAGTGACTAATATGTATTTAATATAGTGGCTAATATGTATTTAATATAGTGACTAATATTAATTTAATACAGTGGCTAATATTTATTTAATATATTGGCTAATATATATTTAATATATTGGCTAATATTTATTGATCCCAGGCAGGACTGAAGCTGTTTCAGGCTAAGAATCAGGACTCTGTTTTAGCTGAAAGCAGCTTAATAACATCCATCTTTAATGCAGACATCCAGATTTGTAACGTATCAGGTGTAAAACTTAAAGGACCATACCGGTGATTTTGCATGCTAGAGCCCAATAACTACTACCCACATACACGTTACGTTACCAGCAACCATTTCCCAAAACATAAAACCATATTTTATTTTTCATGTTACTTTGCCAAATTCCCCATTCTTTCAAAATCAGATATTCAGATGATCACACACCTGAAAATGTCATGTTTTAGCTGCTAACACGTATGTCCAAATGAAACCTTCTTCTGCTAAGGATCTGACAAAATAACACAAAAACTGAAATATGGTTTCATGTTTTGGAAAATGGCTGTCAGTAACATAATGTGGAGAAGATTTATGGGCTCAAACTACAAAACCAGCTAAAGTTGATGAAGTATAAGAAAGGCTGAGAAAGTAAAAAAACAAACAGCTTTTAACTTTTAGCGTCGTTTAAACGTAATGCAGCTTCAGATTATCAGATTACAGCATGGAGCCCTGCAGAAACACACCAACGTTTCTGTGTTTTTCATCAAAAACCAAGAACAAACAGGTACCAGCATGCAGAAGGTCCCACACACACACACACACACACACACACACACACACACACACACAGCAGATAAGAAGGCTTATCTAAGACTGTAGTCAAAACAGATCTGAGATGTGAGAGAAGCTGTTGCCTGTACACACAAACACACACACACACACACACACACACACACACACACACACATATGCACACACATGCACACCACATATATACAATAGTAACAAGCGTGGACTTCAGGTATTTTCAGAATGAGCTTATATATGTAGCATCTGGTTGAATATTCTGTGTGTATCTGTCCCTATTTCAAAAAATAAATTAAAATAAAATAAATAAATAAATACATAAAATAATAAATTAATTAATTAAAATAAAATAAGTAAATAAACTAAAATAAAATGCATTGTAATCCCATATGTTGTTCTTTATTTTATGATATAAACTCCTCATTAATATTCTAAATGATTTGTAATATTTGATTGGCAGCTGGTTAAGCTCCTCCTCCTACTGCTAAACATTTTATTCTGAAACGATGCGACAATGTTTAAAGTTTACATTTAAAACTGTGGATCATCAGGAAATGATCTGACAGCTGTGACGTTACATTAACATGATAAGTCTGTTATTGTTTTTCAGACAGTTTTCAGACTTTCCAGGATTATTAGTATTGTTTTTCAGACTTTCCAGGATTCCGCTCGTATTTTATTTGAAACTTTATTCAGATTTTCTGTTGAAGTCACAGAAAGATTCAGAGTTTCTGTTTTCAGGTCACTGAGTATCCGTGTATCCAGCATGTATGTGCACATGAACATATGTATGTATATTAATATATACATGTATTTATTTATACACAAACATACAGTTATATATGTACTAACTACCTAAACACACTCAGCCTGACCTTTGACCTCCATCTATCAAAAGCCAAATACTAAATTAAACTTCAGGAGGACAACATGTTCTCTCACAATAGGATAATGTACACACACACACACACACACACAGTGAACGTCCCTGAGAACAGGAAGAGGAGGGCACAGCGGGAAACAGGAAGGAGGAAATGACTGATGAAAAATGAGGAAATGTAAGAGAAGAGGAGAGGAGAGGAGAGGAGAGAAGAGAAGAGAAAAGAAACGAGTGAAGAGGAGAGGAGAGAAGATGGAACAAGGACAATGTGATCAACAGCGAATGAAAAGCAGTCGTCATGGATACCAGCAGGACGATGTACATCAGGACATTGTTTTTCCTGCTGAATGTTGACAAACAAAATACAACCGAAAATGTAAACATGAATAAACAACAAAACAGGAAGAAACAGTTTTAAAACGGTCTGAAAATAACCATGCTGTGGAGCTGCTCGTTACACACACACACACACACACACACACACACACATGCACCGTGTGTGTGTGAATGAGTGTGTGTGTGTGCATTTGTTTTGGTTTGTTAGTATCAGAGGACAAACAAAGGCCGACCAACAGGACAGGATGTGCTGGCAAACACACACACACACACACACACACACACACACACACGCACACACGGAGGTGAAGATGAGGTGAGAGTCTCACCTGCGGGGCGATGAGGATATAAAACAGGTTTTTTTTATGAGGATGGTTTGATAGATGTGATTGGTCGATGCTGTTGACACCGTTTACATTCTGTTGACCGTGGCGTTAGGGTTTTAGTGTCAAAGGTCAGAGAAATGGAAATGATGATCAGCTTGGTGTCAGATGGACTAAACCACATGCTGACAGGAACACGTATGACCAGCGGTGACGCATTAAAGGTGGAATCCGTCTATTTTACTCATTAAGTCCAGTTCATTTTTCATGCATGAACGCAATTCAGCAGGTAACAGCGACCGTATGAAGGGTTTCAGACTGTAGGGGGCGCTATAGGGGAAGTCAGGGAAAGTGACCCTGATGACATCAAAAGGATCAGTTTCACCAAAAAACTGTATCAACAGGAAGTGGCCATTGTGATGTCATAGGGTCATTTTCTACAAAAGCAGCAACAAGGTTATTTTCATGTGATGAACAGAACTCCTGATGGTCTGTAAAATAAACTAAAATCACAGTTCATCTTTAAAGGACCATACTGTCCGTTTTGCATGTTTGAGCCTAATATATTCAATTTTCATACATGTTACGTTACTGACAGTCATTTCCCAAAGGATAAAACCGTATTTCAGCTTTCCTGATATTTTGCAAAATCTCTTAATCTTTCTAAATCAAATATTCAAGTGATACACCCACCTTAAAAATCCATGTTTCTCCTGCTAATAGTTACACAGCCTTATGAAGTCACGGTCCTTTAAATTTTTCCATAAACACAGGTCTTCTTTTGGGACTATATTCCCCGGTGGAGGCATACATTCACTCCACGCTTTTTATTGAGCTTAAACACTAAAATTACATAACTTCTAAAAAAACCTGAATACACGTCTTGTTGGTGATGATGGATTACCTATCCCAAGAACGTTTACAGTATCAACAAGTTGATTTTAATAGCAGAATGAACTGAAACCAATGGAGGTCTGGAAGGTAGGAAAAACATTTTTAATTCACCGTTCCAGTAGTATGCTTTGGGAAATGATTGTCAGTAACGTTACATGTATGAAAAATGAATATATTAGGCTCAAATATGTAACATGGTCCTTTAATGTATTATAGTGGTGCAGGTGCAACAGAAAGCTTTTACTCTGAAAGGCCAGAAGGAAACAGATCCAGTGAAACAGAAAAAAAAAAATTATATTAACTTTTACAAATATTATTTTTTGATGCTTTGAATTCCATGGTAGTGAATTGGAGGCAATTAAAAAAAACCTCCAAGTATCAGCATAAATGGGTAAAAATGAGTGAAATGACCCTTTAATTGTAATAAATGTGCATTTGGTTGATGCAGAAACAAAAATTGACAAAAGTGATTTTTTTCGTTTTTGTTTTTGTTGTTAAACGTGTTGCTGCTTCCTGTTTGTACAGACGCTTCACATTTCACACTAAAACACACACACACACACACACACACACACACACAACTCTGCACCAAATGGTTTGACAAATGGTCTCCTCCTCCTCCTCCTCTCCTCTCTGCTATTTTCATTTCTCCTCTCCTCCTCGCTTTCGTTCCTCCCCTCCTCTTTTTTCCCTGACATTCCTCTGTCCTGCTGAGTCGTGTTTCAACCTGCCGTCTGCAGCCAAAACCAGCCTGCTGTCCTCCGTCTGTCCTCCCTCCATCCCCTCATCCCTCAACAAACACGTCCCTTCATTCACGCCATCGCCTCTTTTCTGCTGTTCTATTTTTCTTTTTTTTTTTAGCTTTAATAAACAGCCATTTATCATAAATCGGGTTTCCTCTCTGCGGAGTTCCAGATGCAGCTGGAGTTTTTCCTAAAACTCTGATGGAAACTGTGGATTGAATCATTGTACAATCTCTGAGACGCTTCTGATTCACTGATAAAATGTCAAAGGTCACAGAACTTCACAGAAACTATGACTCCTCATGCTAAGAAACATCCAATCAGAGAGCTACAAATCCTGTTGCCATGGAGCTAAAGTGGGTCTGAAGCTAAAGTAGAACTCAGAGTCGCTTTTGGGTCAAATTCAGCAGCTTCGGCGGTGCGTTTTGTCCCAGATTAACATCGACAAAGCAGAGGAAGCATCTTCTCCATAGCAACAGGCTCACGGCTGCTGCAATATCTGGAATCATCCAAAATAAGAGTCTGACAGGATTTAAGCAGCAAATCAGAGCCAAAACAGAAGCATCGTCAGCGGGATGTTCATGCTGCTCTGCTGCTCTACATGCCTAAATAGGAAACTAACATGTTAGCCTAAATAACCTGACGAGCGACACGAATGAGGGACGTCTGCGTCTGTTTGCTCTTTATTTATTTTTATTTATTTATTTTACTGGATTTGGCTTTTTGGATTTTTTTCGCCACACATGCACTTCATTTATTTATTTATTTATATGGGACATTGCACATTAATTAACATTGCAATAAAATATTGCTAATGTTAATGTGCTGGAGTTAGCTAAACAGCTAATTTGCACCCATAGTCAACACTAAAATAAATAAATAAATAAATAATAAAACCAATAACAATAATATCATCAACAACAGTAATGAAAAATATATAAAAGACAAATATAAATACATCTTAGTTCATCCATGTTACAAATTTAAGTGGATTTCAACCAAAGTTTAAGTTTGATTTTAAAAGTTTTATACATGCAGCAGCTTTAATTTTCAGAAGCAGCCAAAGTGTTGCTGCTCTGACAGAAAACAGCCCAGCTTTACTTCTTCTGAACAGAACGATGCTATGCTATGATGCTATGCTACGATGCTATGCTATGATGCTACACTATGATGCTATGCTATGATGCTACACTATGATGCTATGCTATGATGCTACGCTGTGATGTTATTCTGATGCTATGCTATGATGCTACGCTGTGATGTTATTCTGATGCTATGCTATGATGCTATGCTACGATGCTATGCTATGATGTTATGCTATGATGCTATACTATAATGCTATGCTGTGATGTTATGCTATGATGCTATGCTATGATGCAGTTTTATAACTGCAGATATAATCATATTTTAGGAGCACTTCTTATTATGTATTAGATATTTATATTTCCTTGTAATATGTTTTATTTTGCGTGTTTTATTCCTGCTAACGGAATGTCTTCATGTTTTTTTTCTGTTTCATGACTTTGCTGCATGTTTCTTATGTTTTATGTCTGAGTAAATGCTGCAAAGTAAATTTCCTTTTAGGACATTTAATAAAGCTTAAACCTTGAATGCTGGATTTTAGCCTGTTAGCTCACGGCTGTAGTGTCATTGTGCTAATCAGCTGTTTAAGCTGCAAACACGCGTGTAACATACAAACCAACTCAAACAGAACGATGATACTCTAAACCAGAGATGATGTTCAATCACATTTTATCAATTATTCAAAACATCAAACAGCCACTTAATGTCCAGTATCATGTGTGTTATACTGCACACACACACACATACACACACACACACACACACACACACACTACATATTCTCTGTGGGCGTCATGAAAGGTTGCAGCTGGAAACAAAGAAATGCAAATTAATGATTTAAATATTCGCTACAGGAGCCTGTGTGTGTGTGTGTGTGTGTGTGTGTGTGTGTGTTGTGTGTGTGTGTGTGTGTGTGTGNGCCTGTGTGTGTGTGTGTGTGTGTGTGTGTGTGTGTGTTGTGTGTGTGTGTGTGTGTGTGTGTTGTGTGTGTGTGTCCTCACTCCTCCTTCAAACCAGAAAATGGAGCCAGAAGATAGGCTGGGCCAAGTCCACACACACACACACACACACACACACACACACACGTCTGTCACCTCCTCTCTTTCTCTCTCTCTCTGATCTCATCGTGTTCAGGAATTATCTTGCTATCACTGAGACACACACACACACACACACAAACACACACACACACACCACACATATACACACACAGATCCACAAACTACACACATTCAACAAGTCAACACAACATGAGACTTCCTGTTCTGAGTCAAAGCAGCGTTTACACGTCACGTCTTCCCGTGTCCTGCTCTGTTCAGATGACACGGCTGGTGTCTGTGTGTGTGTGTGTGTGTGTGTGTGTTCTGCTGCTGTGTGTGTTTGTAACCTGGCAGAAACCTGCAGCACAGAAAGACAAAACAAAGATGTCTTCCTTTTCCCCTCCGTGACGTTCTGAGTATGATCATACCTGTAACATGTTTAAATATGTAAATATGTCTGACGAACGTCTGACCTGAAGCTGCTGCAGATAAACACAGAAAAAACACACACATCTGAAACTCATGTGTGTTTTAGGAAAAAAATAATCACTATTTGGAACTTTAAAGGACCATACTGGTGGTTTTGCATGTTTTAGTCCAATAAATTGTACCACACACATTTTAGTTACTGACATCATTTTCAACCGTATTTCAGATTTCATGTTATTTTTGCAAAATCTTTTAATCTTTCAAAATCAATACTTCAGATGAAACACCCACCTTAAAGGACCATACCGTCCATTTTGCATGTTTGAGCCTAATATATTCAATTTTCATACATGTTACGTTACTGACAATCATTTCCCAAAGCATACTACTGGAATGGTGAATTAAAAATGTTTTTCCTACCTTCCAGACCTCCATTGGTTTCAGTTCATTCTGCTATTAAAATCAACTTGTTGATACTGTAAACGTTCTTGGGATAGGTAATCCATCATCACCAACAAGACGTGTATTCAGGTTTTTTTAGAAGTTATGTAATTTTAGTGTTTAAGCTCAATAAAAAGCGTGGAGTGAATGTATGCCTCCACCGGGGAATATAGTCCCAAAAGAAGACCTGCGTTTATGGAAAAATTTAAAGGACCGTGACTTCATAAGGCTGTGTAACTATTAGCAGGAGAAACATGGATTTTTAAGGTGGGTGTATCACTTGAATATTTGATTTTGAAAGATTAAGAGATTTAGCAAAATATCAGGAAAGCTGAAATACTGTTTTATCCTTTGGGAAATGATTGTCAGTAACGCAACATGTATGAAAATTAAATATATTGGGCTCAATCGTGCAAAATGGGTGGTATGGTCCTTTAAAAATCCAAAGTCTGCTAACATGTCCAAATGTAGAAGTCACGGTAATTTTTACTGGGTAAAAGCCGTCTTCTTACAGGACGATGCTCCATGTTGGAGACGTGTATTAACAGACGTGTTGTTCATGCTGGTGGATTATTTAGCTCAACCACATTTCATGTGTCTACAGGTGCTCGTTGTATTTATTAGGCTCAAACATACAAAAACCACCAGTATGGTCCTTGAAAAGTGACAAAAAACCACAGAAGAAGTAACTTCTTCATCTGAACATAAAATCAGTCTGCTGCATAGAAATTCATTCTGAGTCGCTGCAAGAAACAAGCTGCAGCTGTTTCTCTTATTCTGTCCATCCGTTGACACACACACACACACACACACACACACACACACTTCCATCATGAAACAGAAATTAAACTGAAGGAAAACAGCATCTGACAGAAAATAAAGATGAAAGATGAGAAACACGATATGAAGATTATAGAAATAATTATTCATAAAGCTGCTATAGAGATTATATAATAATAAATTATATAATAATGTTGGCATTTTGTATTAATATTACAGAAATATGACGTGAATATTTAAAAAAAATTACTTTAGAAACCCGTAGGATTAATAAATACTGTAGATATGCATATATGAAATGAAAGAGACGGAGACAACAACAAAAATAACAATAACAACAAAAACAACAATAACAACAGCAGTAACAACAACCACAAAAATAGTAACAAAAATAACAACAGTAAAAATAACAATAAAAACAACACAAACAACAATAGCATCAATAAAGTCCATTTAAGCTTCAAAAGCCAAAATAAAAACATATTAAATAACTTCACAAAGTTTAGTATAATAAATAAATTAAAACTTTAAACTCTGCAGGGACTATAACAAAATATATGAGATGAATAAATTCAAAAGGTAAAATATCCATTTAAAAACTGAATGTTTACCTGCAGGAATTAAATATCCAGAATAAAACATTTTAAAAAGCCACAGAAAATCAGATGAAACCATTTAAAAGTTTAAACAGTAATTTACCTGTAAATGTGAGATTTTACAGAACTTTCAGGCGATTACAAATCCAGAAGAAACAGGAATATCCAGTAGAATCCAGAATAAATCCGATTAAAACGCTTGCAGGAGGTTAAATTCTCAGATTAAACCGAGCAGAAAGTTTAAATCTACAAAATAAATCAGATTAAATCTTCCGTGTCCGATACTCTCCACAATAAAAGTCTTTAAACTCCGTCAGTTTGAGATAAAGTCGGTTTTAATCCTCTGCGTGTCTGAACTGATCCACGGTGGACTGAGTCTGACCTAAACTCAGCCAAACCCGCCGTCAAACCCGCTGCATTTACACCGCAATGTCCGGTGATACTTTCAAAATAAAGGGACTGAAAGCAGCGATTGCTTTTTTTTAATGAAAACTGAAGATAAGACAAAATCAGGTAAAATAAATAAATAAAAATAGGTGCTGTTAAAGCAAATGTCATAGTGAAAACAAAAAAAAAAATAAACAAAAATTATAAGATTATTTCTAAAATGTTTAGAAAAAACACATCAATTTAGACTAAGAAGCAAGAATAAAAAAAGTAAATCTTCACCTGGATTAAATCTTTGAATCAGACAGTCATAACGAACTTTATTTACACTTTAAACACAAAACATACTTAATTTGTTTTTTTTTTTAAGTTGGCAATGTGCTATAAATAATTACTCTCATCTTCTCAGACTGGCATTAATATGAGACTGGCTGCTACCAGAAACAAGTTTAAACAATTTATTTTATATTCTGCTGTTTCTTTTTTGAAGTAAATGTGGTCATATTTCAGTTAGAAGCGTTTGAGCAATACCTGAAGATAACCTCTGATCTAATCAATACCTGAAGCTAACCTCTGATCTGATCACTACCTGAAGCTAACCTCCATCAGCCTCTGATTCATATCCTCTGCTAATCAAACAGATCATCTGTGTACTGATGAATTAATAACACAGACATGATAAATTTATCATGATAGACATCATATAACATGATTATCTTGACCGCGGCTTATAATGTAGGAATAGATGCTTTTAATTTGAAGGATTGAAGATTCTTGTAAACTGTGGCAACTTAATGCATCCCCCCTTCCTNCCCATTAAATGAATGGATGTCATTTGTTCTCACCTTTACAAATTCGGATGGATGGATGGATGGATGGATGGATGGATTGACTGATGAAGAGGTTCAGAGGTGATGAGGTCAAACTTTCTTCACTTTCAAACACCACAGAAGAAGAACAGCAGCATAAACTCCACTGTATCTTTCCTGTCAGAGATTCTGCTGTGGATCCAGTTATAAATCTCATCTGAACACGAATCCACACACATATCTATATAAAATATATATACATATATAAAAATGTTTAGCATAAGATTTTAATGAACGTGTCTACCTTTATCTGATTGTTATAAAAATAACAGACCTGCTGCTCAGATTTTCTGAAATTTTGTTTTGTTCCTTTACATATATACAATATATACAATATATACATATATACACTATACAGTATACATATATACAATATAAACAGTATACACAATATACACATCTATACAATATACAGTATACATATATACAATGTATACATATATATACCTACAATATATACATATATGCAACATACAGTATATACAGTATATCTTTATTTTGTGTCAATGGGTCTTTAATCACCACAAACACATAACAAACAGCAGAACAAAAGAACCCAACACCCTTCCTCCTTTCACACACACACATACACACACACACGCACACACACACACACACACTCAGTCATTCTCCATTTACATTCAAAACGAGTCAAACACATCTGTATTCACATTCAGCAGCAGCTAACAGCTACAGGAGGCGTGACCAAGAATTCAGCCCCTCCCCCAACCCCCTATGGCATTTAATGTCCTGACTTCTGAGTCAGTGCAAGAAATGAACTTACACACACATTTACACACACATTAAAACTTTAATTAATGTAAGTTAATCACACCTTAATGAACAATCAGGGATGCTACATTAGCATGAGCATGTATGCAGCCATGTTAGCGTCCTACAAAAGAATGGGAGTCTGTGGGAATGAGATTAGCATGCTAAATTAGAAATGGAGTCTATGGGAATGGTGCTAAAAGAAATATGCTAGCATAACACAGGAGTCAACATGCTACATTACAACAGTACAGGAGATTATGGGAGTCATGTTAGCATGCTACATTAGAATGAGATAGTATGGAATTGTGGTAAAGTGTAGCATGCTAACACAATTCCATGCTAATGCAGCATGCTGCATTAAAAAGTATTCTGTTGCAGTTATAATAGCATGCTAATTAGAAGGTAGTCAGAGTATGGCATTAGCATTCATTATATGGAGTTATGTTAGCTAGTTGTGCTATGATAGAATAGTATTGAGCTACATTAGCATTCTGCATGAATTGGAGTCTGTTAGCAACATTAGCATGTTGCATTAGAATGATTCATAAAAAGCTATAGTGACAAAAGCTGTGACAGAATGAGGGTCCGTATCATTGTCTGTTGGCGTTAGGATAGCATGATAGCATGTGTTAGCATGTGTTAGCATACAGGAGTTTTGTAAGAGTTATGTTAGCTTGGAGTTTAAACTCTCAGAGAGGAAATCAGTGAAAGCAGCGTGTGGTTAAACAGAGAAAATTAGACGCCATCATCACCGCTGACCAATCAAAGCAGCAGCTGGAGCTCCTCTTTAATTCAGGAAGAGAGAGTATTCATTAGAGAGAGAGAGAGAGAGAGAGAGAGAGAGAGAGGANCAGGAAGAGAGAGTATTCATTAGAGAGAGAGAGAGAGAGAGAGAGAGAGAGAGAGGATTCATACAGAGAGACAGAAAGACTTTTCCTACTAGTTTAAATGTCACGTGTGGATGAGAAATAGTATCCAGGAGTACCACACACACACACACACACGCACACACGCACACACACACACGCACNTGTGTGTGTGTGTGTGTGTGTGTGTGTGTGTGTGTGTGTGTGTGTGTGTGATTTTCTGGAAGACAGGAGGACACTGAAAACTTTTCAGGACTTCCCTCGATTTAACACCTCCCTCATTTACCCAACACACAAACACACAAACACACACACACAGAGAGAGAGAGAGGGGGCGAGCGAGCGANATTTACCCAACACACAAACACACAAACACACACACACAGAGAGAGAGAGAGGGGGCGAGCGAGCGAGCCTCGTGAGCTCTGTAATCTTGTGGTTTGCATGTTATTATTTTTATCATAAAAGGAAAATGTCTCCATCTGTTTTTGCATGGATCCTCATGCTGGACTTCCTGATCAGATCTGTCTGAATTAAATCATTTCAACCAAAATTAAATTTGACTCTGAAGAATCACATTTAAGGAATAAAAGTTTCCTCCACATGTCAGGAGGTTATGATGTCACAGGAAGAAACGCTCCTTCCTGCTGCTCGTCTGATATGCCAAATGTTCAGAGCAGCAGAAATCCTGCAGGAGCTTAAAGGACCATACCACCCTTTTACATGTTTGAGCCTAATATATTCAATTTTCATACATGTAACGTTACTGACAATCATTTCCTAAAGAATAAAACCGTATTTCAGCTTTCCTGATATTTTGCAAAATCTCTTAATCTTTCAAAATCAAATATTCAAGTGATACACCCACCTTAAAAATCCATGTTTCTCCTGCTAATAGTTACACAGCCTTATGAAGTCACGGTCCTTTAAATTTTTCCATAAACGCAGGTCTTCTTTTGGGACTATATTCCCCGGTGGAGGCATACATTCACTCCACGCTTTTTATTGAGCTTAAACACTAAAATTACATAACTTCTAAAAAAACCTGAATACACGTCTTGTTGGTGATGATGGATTACCTATCCCAAGAACGTTTACAGTATCAACAAGTTGATTTTAATAGCAGAATGAACTGAAACCAATGGAGGTCTGGAAGGTAGGAAAAACATTTTTAATTCACCGTTCCAGTAGTATGCTTTGGGAAATGATTGTCAGTAACGTTACATGTATGAAAATTGAATATATTAGGCTCAAACATGCAAAATGGGTGGTATGGTCCTTTAAAATTAAAAGTTTCACCTGATAGCACATACATTATTTGTTACACAGCATCTGTTTGATTTGCTAATCAAAGGTGGAGTTTACATAACGTTACACACACACACACACACACACACACACACACACACGCTGAGGTTCCTTCAGTCTAATTTCAGGTAAAGTACCTGAGAAGCTCTGAAGTTCCTGCAGCAGAAACAGCCAATCAGCAGTGAGAATCCAGCTGTGTTTTGATTGGCTGTGCTGCCCCCTGCTGGTCACACACCGCCACTACACCCTCTAACGCTGCAAACCAGCAGCATCAGCTTCCTGAGCCTGAAGATGAAGAGCAGAGCTGGATTTGATGCTTTTGTCCTCATCAGCTCCCATGATGCTCTCTGTTCTGTCTGTCTGCTGCTACTGGAGGAAGAGAGAGAGAGCGGGAGGGCGAGAGACATAGAGAGACATGGAGAGAGAGAGAACTTCAAACAGATGATGTTTTGCTTTGAAGCTGCAGAAAAGCCTGCAACCAAGTGTGTGTGTGTGTGTGTGTGTGTGTGTATGTGTGCATGCGTGTGTGTGTGTGTGTGGTNGTGTGTGTGTGTGTGTGTGTGTGTGTGTGTGTGTGTGTATGTGTGCATGCGTGTGTGTGTGTGTGTGGTTATGACAGACTGAGTGTAACAGTCTGAGAAAGACAGAAAAAACACTGATGATAAAGCATTACACACTCACACACACACATACACACACACACACACACACACACACACACACACACAGCAGTTTTCTCCTGAGACTGTATTTCCTGGTGAAAACATACATTTTCTTCTGTGCTAAAATAAGCCTCTCTGACAAAAAATTAATGGATGATTATTTATTTAAGCACGTTTCACATCTCTATACATTTATTTTTTACAGCAGACTGCAAAGAACTGAAACCAATGACAGTCTGGAAGGTAGGAAAGACAATTCTAATATTTACTGCTCTGACAGAATGTTTTGGGAAATGCTTGTACTAATTAGTCTCCAACACACAAAACCACCGGAATGCTCCTTTAACATTTACCAGCAGAATTATGAATTATAAAGGAGCAAACACAAAGACAAACCTGACCATTACCCCCCCCCCCNCCCCCCCCAAAATAAACTCCTGTCATGCCACACGTGTTGCGTGACATGATGCTGAATCTGCTTCTGTGATGTTTTAGCTAAAAACATCGATAAAGTTACAGAAAAAATGTGTTTTTTACTCGTTTCTCCTGATGAAGACTCGTTGATAATTCGGTGACTCGTTCATAAATGATGAAGGATGGAGGATCTGTAGAGTTCCTCTGTGATCTACTTTTAGCTCCACATTCTCCACTCTGCTTTACTTCCTGTTACCTTCAAGGTAAACCCACGAGAGCAGAGGGGGCGGGGCCAGAGGAAACCAGGCCAACAGACAAAAAAGTAAAATATTTAAAATCCAGAACGGATCCTGACAGGATTTTTGCCCTGATGAAGATTTAAAATGGTCTGATATTGATTTATCAGCTGATATATATGTTAGCATATAAGTTAATATATAATATTAACTTTGGGACAAACTGCAAAATTATATCAAAGAGCTGTGAATGATAAAGTTAATTTAAAAATATGACATCAACAAATATATTACAGTAATTATTAAAACACAACTTAATTTAATTTTAAAAATCAGACAACAAAGAACATATTTCTGCTCAGACTTCAATCATCTAAGTTTCTTATTTAATAGTAGAAAATGTTTAGAAATGTTTAATCTGGATTATCATAAAAATCTGCCTAGCAACAGACATCTGATTGGTTGATGTCCGTGATTTTTGGAGAATTGCTCGGTCCTGTCTAGGAAAACTAACAGCTGCTGCAGCGCCACCTACAGGCTACAAGCTGTCACATTTAGCAGCATTGCTCAAAATTGATTATTGATTATGGCATTTTCTTATCATAAAATACACCTTTGAACAAGCTAATGAAAGTCCACAAAAATATAGTAATTCTGGAGTAATTTTCTGCTTTAAACTGAGTTTTTGAAGATGATCTGCTCCTCATCAGGCTGATTAAATCTGCTAAAACGTTTTGTGCTTCACATGTTTTAAAAAGTACAATAAAAAATAAAATGTGCAGCAAAACAGGAAGTCTCTTAAAATACAAATATTCAAAGTACCACTGATACACACACACACACACACACACACACACACACACACGAACAATTCATGAAGCTGCTGCCTCTGTGCCCTTGAGCCAAACTCACACTGTTTTGGCTGCAAACAAACACAGCAACACGACAGTATTCTCAGAGTTTACAGATTATTACACCTCTCTCTCTCTCTCTCTCTCTCTCTCTCTCTCTCTCTCTCACACACACACTCTTTGTTCAGCCAGAAAAATGTAGGTCAGGAAGCAAAGTGAGACGACGGAGAAACAGAGAGAGAGAGAGAGAGAGAGAGAGAGAGATTCTCCGCATGGCAACAATGTAGAAAATCCCTGAGACTAAATACTAGCATGTCATTGGCTGAGAGCTCCAGCTAGGCAGCCAATAACCTTTCAACCCTAGGGTGCTGTCAGGAGACGATGTGTGTTTGTGTGTGTGTTTATACGTGTGTGAGTGAGCGTGTGTGCATGTGTTTATGCGTATGTGTGTGTGTTTATGCGTATGTGTATATGTGTGTGTTTATGCCTATGCGTATGTGTGTATGTGTGAGTGAGTGTGTGTGTGTTTATGTGTATATGTGTGTGTTTATGCCTATGCGTATGTGTGTGTGTGTGAGTGTGTGTGTGTGTGAGTGTGTTTCAGGTCAAGTTCACATTGAGTCTGAAAACAGGAAACAGTTTAAGTGTGATAAACTCAAATGCTGAGGTAAAAAAGAGGAAATCTGACATGGTGGGGAATCCTAGTCAGTCTGATGATGATGATGATGATGATGATGATGATGATGATGATGATGATGAAGCTTAAGTGTCCTGCAGGGACTCTGACTGCTCAGACACGTTTTCTCGCTCTTTGCCAAAATAGAAATTATAACTTGGTTTCATCTTTCAGATTTTGTCTCTACATCTCTTCGTCTCTTCGTCTCTGACATCAGGATATTTATGGAACTGTAAGTCAGAGCGAAGACACGAAGACGCTGTGAGAGCGAGATACCTGCAGCACGGCCAAGAAAACCCCTCAAAAACTAACTAAAACAAACCTCTCACAGCTTTATCAGCTGATCATTAGCCGTACTTGTATCAAAGCAGCAGAGCGTGTTTTTGCTAAAAGCTAATTAGCTACCTCGCTAATTCTCGTTAAAATCAGCCTGTTAGCAAATTAGCATCAGAGTTGATTTTATAGCTGCAAAATTCTTCTGGATCCAGAATATGATCTGGATTAACTCCAGAATGTCGTCACTTCTTCCTCTCAATCTTATCTGAGCTCCTAAGATGTCCATTATCAACAAACAAACAAACAAACAAACAAACAAACAAACAAACGCATGCTGGTGATGACATCTGGAGGTAAAAATNAACAAACAAACAAACAAACAAACAAACAAACAAACGCATGCTGGTGATGACATCTGGAGGTAAAAATAATCTCCTTGATTCCCTCCGTTCTTCCGTTGTGATGCTTTTTGCTGTGGAAGTTTTAGTCTGACTGCTAACAGGTGAGAACAGAACAGGAAACAGGAAACAGGAAATACGCCTGAACGCAGCGTGATGTTCAGCAGAGGTGAAGGAGTCCAAGCATGGTTATGAGACGCCACTGTGCTCAAATCAAACGCTCCCAGAGTCAACCACACACACACACACACACACACACACACACACACACACACACACACACACACAGTGTTAATTACACTAATACATTTTTGTCTTCAGTAATCTGTTGATGTGATGAAATGACTTGCTTATAATCTGAATCATATTAACACACACGCATGTAAATACACACGCACGCACACAGTAAACAGATTGAGCTGTCAGTCATTAAGTTGAATGAAGATTTTAACAGATTAGCTGAGACATATGAAGGTTGATTGATAAGTTATGAGCCTACTGTAGAAGCTCTGGGAGATGTTGCAGATGGTCACATGACTTCAGCTCAGAGTTAAAACAAACAAACAAACAGAAAGGCTGTCAGGTCATATTTTACATTTATTCAGCTTCTGCATCAAATCTAAAAAACAAAAACCCACCAGAGCTCTGTTTGACCCCGCCCTCAAAGGTATAACCCCGCCCACTGCTAAAATAAAAAAAAAAAAAACNAAAAAAAAAAAAAAACGCAGGACTGGACGCTGCTACACTCTGAGTAACAAACAAATCTAAGTTATGAATATTGTCTGAAAAGTTAGCTTCTGCTAGCAATTTCCTCCCGCTTCCAGTCTTTGTGCTAAGCTAAGCTAGGCTAAACTGGAGCTCACAGTGAAACTGATATCAGAAGAAGAAGAAGAAGAAGAAGATTTACCAAAATGCCAGCCTGTTAATAAGATATTTCTTAAGAAAGAAGAGGACATAATGATACAGAATAAATATGATATTCTTGGGTTTTGTGACATGCGGCTGTTTGAACCAGAGGATGCAACACGTCATCTTTCTTCTGCTTTTTAACGTTTCTGCAGAAAATCATGTTTCACAGGGTTCTGCTTAGAACCTCAGAGAAACCCAAAACCTGCCAGCTCCCTCCCTCTCTCTCTCTCTCTCTCTCTCTCTCTCTCTCTCTCTCTCTCTCTTTCTGTTGTTCATCAAATCATCAGAAAAGTAATGTAAGACACACGCACGCGCACATGGGCATCATCAGTCTGCAGCCACATGGGTGGAGTCAGAGCAGCAGCAATAATTCTAACATAAAGCAGCAGCAGCAGCAATGCCACGCTGCTGCTGCGTTAGCATTAGCATCGGCAGCTATGACAGAGGACAGGTGTGTCGCTATGACAGAGGACAGGTGTGTTTCTGTCTCACATTCTGATGGACTCAGAGAATCTGAAGCGTCTGGACATCAAACCTCAACAAAACCAGACTCCATTCAGAAAAACAAGTTCAAACTTCCTGCGTGTCTGTCATACATGTTGCATGTTAGATAAACATGTTGACAGGTTGTGACTCTGCGGACTCGATGCTTTGATTCGGATTAATTTCATCCCGCAGACAGCAGAGATGTGATGCTGCTGCTGCTTGGTGCAGCGAGGCAGAAAAACAAAGTCAAACAATGAAAGGATGAAATATTAAATATATTTAAATATTAAATATCGGTGCATCAGATAAACCGATTCAAACAGAAACTCAGCAGCTTCAATCAGCTTCATGTTTTCTTTCGTTTTTTTTTTTTAGCTGCTGAGGATCACGTTAGTTTTAAATTGTCAGATTTTTAAACGGAGTCTGGCGTGACGTTTCCTCCACGCGGGAGTCCACGCAGAGCTGTTTGGTGTTTTTGAGTGGAAGTGTCCTACCTGATCCACCTGCAGTTTCCACGGCGGTTCATCCCGGATTCAAACCCGCCACACGGTCATCCCGGTCCGCCGGTGTACGATCCGCCGCTCCGCCGGCTGACTGTCTCCCTGCAGCTCCACGCGGCGCGACTCCACATCAGGTGGAATCATGAGTTCATTGATTTAATTCATTGAGTGACCGATTGATCAACTGATACATTTATTGATTGTTGCCTTGTGCAGCTTTTCTGCTCCAAGATCAAACGATTTGATCACAGCGGCGGGAAACAGTCTGATCGATACATCCCAGATCGATATTTTTGGCTGTGAACATGAATCCGTTCATTCACCAGTCATCAGTTCATCTTCATCATCGTCTTCACCACCATCATCATCATCATCATCATCATCACCACCAACAACAAAAACAAAAGTAACAACAAAAACAACAACAGGAAGCAGCAGCAGCTTCTCTGTCCAGCAGAACTGAATGAAGCTGCTTTATTCCCATCAGCACCACGAGGCGTGCACGCGCTCACGCACACTCCCACACACGCGCACAACCCAGACTCGCAGCAGGCTGGAGAGGCGGAGCTTCATGTTCTGGTTTTATCTTTGCTGATTTATCAGCTGATCAATAACATTCATAAAATAAATATACAAAACATTACAGACAAAATAAGAGGCTTTAAAGGACCATACCGGCCATTTTGCATGTTTGAGCCTAATATATTCAGTTTTCATACATGTAATGTTACTGACAATCATTTCCCAAACCATGCTACTGGAACAGTGAATTAAAAATGTTTTTCCTACCTTCCAGACCTCCATTGGTTTCAGTTCATTCTGCTATTAAAATCAACTTGTTGATACTTGAAACGTTCTTGGGATAGGTAATCCATCATCACCAACAAGACGTGTATTCAGGTTTTTTTAGAAGTTATGTAATTTTAGTGTTTAAGCTCAATAAAAAGCGTGGAGTGAATGTATGCCTCCACCGGGGAATATAGTCCCAAAAGAAGACCTGCGTTTATGGAAAAATTTAAAGGACCATGACTTCATAAGGCTGTGTAACTATTAGCAGGAGAAACATGGATTTTTAAGGTGGGTGTATCACTTGAATATTTGATTTTGAAAGATTAATAGATTTAGCAAAATATCAGGAAAGCTGAAATACGGTTTTATCCTTTGGGAAATGATTGTCAGTAACGTTACATGTATGAAAACTGAATATATTAGGCTCAAACATGCAAAATGGACGGTATGATCCTTTAACATTTTTGCATTTCTCCAAATTTTTAATACTCAACAGAAAAACAGATAAAAGCTATTTGCAAACATTACAAAGCAGATTTGTGATTTTGTTTAAATATTATTAGCAGTAGTGTATCCTTTGATATTTCCGTATAATTTCATAGAAATAGAAAACTAAAAATACTGAATCCTTTTCTATCTTATTATTTTGGCCTTAAACCCAGATACAAATTCTGAGAAATATCTTTATCAGCCATCAAAAACCCAAATTTAACTTCTAACTGTAAAGTGTAAAACTCCCTCAGTCTGCTAAAATTAATGCACTCAGATGGTGCATTCAGGGACCGCAGTAGTTTGGCAGTGTTCCAAGACTGTGAGTTCTGTTTAATCAACATTATTCTGTGTACAGAATAAAATATATTTTTTATTTGTGATGAAACCTGAGACTTTATTGAACTCTAGAAATCTATTAAAACAAATTATTTCCAGTATTTTGGAATCTGCATCTAACTTTTATAGCAAATGTTTGGCTGAACACAGAAGAACCTTTAATAAATGTTTTTTCTGAAAGTCTCATTTCTTCTGATTTAAATTAAATGAGCCTGAAAGCATCAAAACACTGATTAAAAAAATCTCTTTAATTTTTACTGCAAGCAGGTAAAAACAGAATTAATATTAACATGTAAAAAGGTTAACAAATCCTCCAGAAAACGTCCTTCAAATGTATCACAGTAACTTACGCCACACGGCTGGTAAAAAAAGATGCTCTAAAAACCTTTATTGTTCCAGAGAATATTTACAAACAGGATCTTCTTTCTTTCCAAACAGCCAAAGATTTGTGTGACGTTAATTCATTCACTTCCTGTTCAAATCACGCACACTGCAAAAAGCCACCGACTGGTTGCGCTGCAGCGCCAAACTCGTCCAAAAAAAAAAAAAAAAAAAACATGAACAGAACAAGGTAAAGACAGTTTTCTTTTCTTACAGAGAATCTTATAAAAAGGAAAAACAAAATATTTTATATTTGCTACATAAAGAAATTAATTTACAACAGAGCTGGTTAAGCATTAAACACGTCCTTCCTCTTGTGACTCCGCCCACCAGCAGTCTGAGTGACAGGCGGCAGAGACACAAACCAGAGAGAGAGAGAGAGAGAGAGAGAGAGAGAGAGAGAGAGAGCGAGAATAAACTGAACTTCTAACATTTTGTTCAATGAAATTTCTGGAAGCATTTCTCAGCTCCTCCCCCTCCTTTCACTGATGCTTCCATCGCCATAACAACCAGTATAAACAGCAAAAAACATCTTTAACTGAAGAAGAAACCAAGAATTCTGATTGGTCAATGTACAAATATCCTACAAGTCTCTATCCTGAGGCGGGACAGGAAACCGTTCGTCCACACCCCACCAAGGTCGACGCCCGCCGCCAAACCAAACCAGTCCACTCCATGAATGAATATAATCCTTATTAGTCATCGCCACGGTAACTAGTGGCAGGGTGGCAAATTAAGACGATGGTAACCTATCACAGTCCTCAGTATCGGCTCATCCTATTGGTCAGCTCGGAACTTCTTTGGTCCAGCAGGTTTACTGAGGATGGAAAAAGTTCAAAGTGTGCAAAATGTTTTTAATGAGTTTTTTGATGAGAAACATGAAGCATCACAGCAACAAACTATAAATAAATAAACTGCATGAACAACAGATTTCTGGATAAACGTAAAACGAAAAGCTTACAAATCAGGAGAAGCTCCTGGTCTCTTCACTGCTGGTTTGGCATCTTTACCAGTTTCTACAGGAAGGAGAAACGGGAGCGTTAAACGTGCTGAGGCAAGGAGCCGCTCTCCTCTCTTTTAGTAGAAAGTTTGAACTCTGACCTTGCAGCCACCGGACCTGCGTGGCCGGCCCATAGCCCTTCTGGTTTCGGGCTGCGATGCGGAAAATGATGGCAGGTTTGGTGGTGTAGTCGATGTGAGCGTTGGCCAGGCTGGAGGACTGGACCAGGCAGGACGGATTTGGACCACAATACACCCTCATAAAAGCCAGTTGAGCCGGACTGGAACCCGGGCTGGCGCCCTGGTTGGAGTGGATGGCGAGATACACCGAGTACTCCATGATCTTTCCTGACGTCACGGCGGGAGGCTCCCACGTCAGCTGAGCACCGTCCAGGTTCTGCAGAAAAAGGAACAGAGCTTTTATACTGGAGGAGAGAACAGAAGGATGACGGCTCCCCCTGCTGGTCTGGATCCACATCACATCCTAACGGCCTGATTACTGGGTTTCCATGGTTACGCAGCTTGTTGGTGCAGCACCAAGCTGCTCATTCAAACAGCAATGAAAAACGGGAAGTGTGACTGACCTTGCTGATCTTGATGGCACACGGCGCTCCGGGGAAGCCGGGCAGGCACGTTTTAAAGGCCGAAACCTCAGAGAAAGCGCCACGGCCGCAGATATTGATCCCCGCCACACGGAACTTATAGGCCGTACCCGGCTGCAGCTCCACCTTCTTCATCTGGCTGTAGTCTGGCATCACTCCTGAGTCGTCCTGCAGTGAAACATCATCATCATCATCAATAACCTGATCAACCACACGCTACATTACATTCTGATCGCATATTCCATCTGTCATGTGACAGTTAAATAAATGTTATCGGTCTGACCAGTCACTCAGCGCTGTTTGAAATAAAGTTTGGGATTTACGTCAGCCATGTTGTCGTCGTACGGGATGTAGTAGTGGCTGACCACCATGTTGGTAACCTTGACGATCCCAACATCGTACCATTGACTCTCCTTCTTTGGTGGCGGCTTCGCTGCCGGGACAACCTGTTTCTGCACACATACAAACAGAGAGACACACAAACACACATGCAGAGAAACGCACAAACACAGAGAGAAACACACCGAAAAACAAGCATTAGGAGTTAAGGCTCCCTGATGTGCTGCCACCTGGTGTTGAACTGCGTCATTACATCTCTCACCGTAGCCATTGTACCGATACCGTTAGCCACCTCAGCTAGCATTGTGGCAGCCTGTATCTTAGCAGGGCTGGCTGTCAGTTGAGGGGCGGGGCCAAATGTACTGGCCAATCGGGCCACAGCACTCGTTACTGCTGATGAGGTCAACTCATGTCCGTTACTTTCAGCCATCGGGTCGTTGAGGCTGTCAGCAGGAGCAAGGCCCTCTGGGAAAACAAACATCCAAAGTGTGACATCACGGTGACCTCTGACCTCTCACAGCTGGTTACTTGTCAGGTTAGTGGGTCAGATTACTGCACTGTTTGCTGCTGTTCGTTAGAACATTGCTACAGTAAATTTAGTGAATTAATTCTTTTACTGGTTGCTGTGTTACCTGTGGGGGTGGGGCTGTGTTACCTGTGGGGGTGGTGCAGTGCTGAGGTTCTGGTTGTGGTTCTGCTGTAGGTTCTTGTTGGTTCTGGATATCCTGCAGTTGCTGCTGTTGTTGGACCAGAGCTGCCAGCTCCTGCTGAGTGAGAACGATGGGGATCGACTGATCCACACCGTCACCTTCACCTAAGCATCATAAACACGACACACCCAACGTGAAACGAGCAACAAGCAGCACAAGGTGAATCAGGTAAGCAGGTAAAGGTGGTGTCTTACTGAGTACAGCCTGTCCCGCTGCCTGCAGTACCGCCTGTATTGTTGCCTGTTGTACTGCCTCCTCTGTTGCCGCGGTAACGGCCAGCTGCTCTGGAGTCAGCCCTGTTGCCACCATCAGGGTTGCTGCACCAGAATCCACCTCGCTACTGTCCCCTTCTGATGACATCAGCTCCTGAGGCAGGCCTCTGTCTGTAGAGTCCATCTGAGACAAGCAATGCTCCTGATGTGTTATAATTCAGTGGTGTGTGTGTGTGTGTGCGCGTGTGTATGTGTGTGCGCGTCTGTGCGTACCTGAGCTGCCTCGCTGGCCTCTACATGAACCTGTAACACTGAGGCTGCTGTTGACATCACAACATCCTCTGATTGGCTGTCTGTCTGCATCGGCTGCTCCTCCCCTTCTGCTGCTGTCACCATGGCGACAGCTTCAGATGACTCCGGTCTGTCATCTCCCATCATGGAGGAGATTTCCTGCAGACAGACGGGCATGATGGGACATCAGAGCATTGATCTGATGTCACTTCTTTTGTGTGACGTGGAATGATGTCTTGGCTCGATGCTGCGCCGTGCTTGAACTTACTGGTATGGATGGCCCGGGCGTGGGCGTGGCTTGTGTAACGGTGGTAACGGCTCTGCTTTGACTGGCTGTGGAGGAGGAGGAGGAGGCAGAATCTGAGGAGGAAGTGGAGTCTGTGGAGCTGCTGTCACCCTGTGTGCTGCCTTGCTGGGCTGGAGGGGAAACAGAAGACAACACTTTAGATAACTTTGACTTTTTGTCTAACATACTTTTTAAACATATATAACATATATGGACAAATGGGAAACATGAATTTTTAAAATAGTGTTAAGTGGCTTAAAGGCCTGAAGAATAAATTGGGTGGATGCGTTTTACTTGATAACAAGGCTGAGTGGATTGTGTTGGCGTTATGCTGGTTTTGTGTTGCCATTGTTGGCGTCGTGTTGGTTTTGTGCTGGCGTCGTGTTGGTTTTGTGCTGGCATCGTGTTGGTATTAGCATCATTACCAGTAGCAGTAGTCGCTGTGTTGGTGGTTCCAGTCTCGTGTGTTTCACATGGTGGATTGGAACAAACAACCTGGAGGTGACAGTAACAGTTACAGTACTGAGATCTGCACATCTTTCACCAATCAGCATCATCTGTTGACCAATTACCTTTCATCAACAGGCACGCACAGGAATGCTCACCTGTCTTATGCCTCCAGCTCCAGCTGTAGTTGCTGTGTTGGTGGTCCCGGTCTCGTGTGTTTCACATGGAGGATTGGAACAGACAACCTGGAGGCGGCAAATCAGTTTACTGAGATCTGAATCAGAATCATCTGCTCAACATTTTCACCAATCATCAACCTGCGCATTTATGCAGTCACTTCAAAACATAAACACGCTGACAGGTGAGCAGTACGTACTCACCTGTTGTATTCCTCCAGCTCCAGCTGTGGTGGTGGTGTTGGTGGTTCCAGTCTCATGTGTTTCACAGGGAGGGTTAGAACAGACCTGGAAGCAGCAATTCCATTAACCAATCATCTGTTCAGCTCTTATAAAATTTTTTAAAGTGTAATTTTTATTTTATTACTGACAGAGATTCAATAATACTACCAAGTACTGACAAATGCTGTGTCTGATGGTACCTAGATTCAACACCAAGTATTTAATCTCCTTAACGTGTCGACAAAATTAGCTCTTTCACTTAAAGGATCATACCACAAATTTTGCACGTTTGAGCCTAATATATCCAGTTTTCATACATGTAACGTTACTGACAATCATTTGCTAAAGCATACTACTGGAATGGTGAATTAAAAATGTTTTTCCTACCTTCCAGACCTCCATTGGTTTCAGTTCATTCTGCTATTAAAATCAACTTGTTGATACTGTAAACGTTCTTGGGATAGGTAATCCATCATCACCAACAAGACGTGTATTCAGGTTTTTTTAGAAGTTATGTAATTTTAGTGTTTAAGCTCAATAAAAAGCGTGGAGTGAATGTATGCCTCCACCGGGGAATATAGTCCCAAAAGAAGACCTGCGTTTATGGAAAAACTTAAAGGACTGTGACTTCATAAAGCTGTGTAACTATTAGCAGGAGAAACATGGATTTTTAAGGTAGGTGTATCACTTGAATATTTGATTTTGAAAGATTAAGAGATTTTGCAAAATATCAGGAAAGCTGAAATATAGTTTTATCCTTTGGGAAATGATTGACAGTAACGTAACATGTATGAAGATTGAATATATTAGGCTCAAACGTAAAATAAAATGAGTGGTATGGTCCTTTAACGTAAGCAATTCAGATTGGATTTATCTGCCAACAACACTTAGGTAACACTGCCCCCCCCAACACATTAATTTACACTTAATAAGAGGAGTTAAATAAGGAACGTGGCAGTTTGAGGATTTGTTAAACATTGTGTCTTCGTGGCAGCGTGAAAACGCTGAACACCTGTCTGTTTAATGTACCTGTTGTATTCCTCCAACTGCAGCCATGCTGGTGGTGTTGGTGGTTCCGGTCTCGTGTGTTTCACAGGGAGGGTTTGAACATGTTGTCCCTCCGTTAAGCAAAGTGGCGGCGTTGGTTGAGGAAGCAGGTAGGCTGCAGGGGTTTTGGGGTTGGAGGACTTTGGATACTGAGCTGGATCCAGACGTGGCAGCTGAAGGAAGAGAGTTTGACTCTCTACTGCTGGTACTGGCAGACACTGAGGCTGGAACCTGGAGGGGGGAGGGATGATCAACANCTCTCTACTGCTGGTACTGGCAGACACTGAGGCTGGAACCTGGAGGGGGGAGGGATGATCAACAGAACAGCAGCCATGTTTTCTCTGCTTCTACTTTCACAGTAAGTACTGTACACCCCGAGTCAAAACAAAGCAGTGTCCAACTCAACAGATCAAACGGCTGTCCAACCCAGACATTACCTACAGAAAGTAAAAACTCTGATTTTCTCCCTAATGGACAGGGTGTACATACTTCTGTCTGATACTGTGTTAGTCTTGCTGTTAATTAACCAGCCAATCAGCTTACCTGTAGCATGCGGCCCATGGAAGATGCTACGGTGGCGGTGTTGGTGGTCCTCGTGTTGTGCGTCTCACAAGGCGGATTGGAGCAGACTCTCTCTACGGGAGCGCCGATGGTTGCTGTGGCAACGGTGGCGGTGTTGGTGGTCCCGGTTTCGTGTGTCTCGCAAGGCGGGTTGGAACAGACCAGCGTCACTACAGCAACACAGAGCGACATCAGTAACACATCAGTTTTCCTCCTCCATCACAATCACCGTGACAACCTGAGCCACGTTTTTCACAATTAATGTTGACTGCACTGCTATCGTCTACTTAAGGTCATTAGTGGTAATCATACCACCTTGAATGTCCTCAAACCTGGTTGTAATTGTACTGGCTGCAATATTTCTTGTCATTCCAACAGTATCTCTACGCAACTTTTACACTAATAACTGCAGTAAAGTAGCTGTTGCATGTGTCACATTTTCTCCTTTCAGCATGCTACAGCAGCAGTTTTAGTACTGATAACAGCAGAAGTAGTAGTAGTTATACCTGTACCAACTTCTCCCTCTGCAGTAGTAGTGGTAGTACTAGTCGTCGTACTTCCGGGCTCTTCTGAAGTAGGAGAAGCCATGATGGAGACTGGCAGGTCCTGAACCAGCGGCTGGGCCTCAGCTCCACTTGGAGTGGTGATCAGAGTTACCTGCAACGCCGAAAATCAGTCTTACAAACATTAATACACACTGTAGTACGGTACAAATGACTGAGAGAGAGAGAAAGAGAGAGAGAGATTAAAACCCTACCATCGATTTAGGGATGTACTTCTGATTCTGATTTTGGATTAACAAGCAGAGCGGATTAAAACCTTACATTTAATTTTGTTTCTATGATCATATTAACAAATAAAATCTCTCGTCTGCATCACTTGTGGGATTTGGTTACTTGTTGAAAGTCTAGATTATTGATTAATTTTAGTAGAACCTGGCTTCAGATCAAAAGAAGCGTCTGTTACAGAGCTGTCAGTTACCTGTGTGGGAGCTGCAGCAGCCGTTGCCGTGGTAACTTGGTTGGCCAATGTGGCGATAGTTGCCAGCGTGGTGATGGGGGTTACCAGGGAGGTGTTTGCTGCAGAGATGGCTCCTCCTGCCACAGTGGTAGAAACACTTCCTGTACCTGTCTGTAGACTGGAGACACCTGCAGAGACAAAAACACAGATGCAGATTGACTCTGAGAGCAGTTCTACATTCAGAAGAATGAGAAATAAAAAAAAAATAAAAGGGAAGTCAGTGTTCAGAGTTTAAAGAACAAACTGATGGGAACATCAGAAACCTTCACAGGAACCAGATGCTGTAGTTTGGGACTGTTGATGCTGAGCTGTGTGTCTGGTATGAAAAAAAGGAAGGACAGACAGGTAAACACAGAAAAAAAATCAAGCATCTGTAGTGTTTACCTGTGGTTGCCTTGACGACCAGCGTGGTGACAGTGGGTTTGGTGCCAACACCACCTGGTGACACCAGTCTGACTCCGCTCATCGGGAGAGTCCGGAGGATGGTACCAGGCGTTCCTGGAGCACCTTTCAACACCACCTGCACACATGCACACACACACATGTACGCATACACGCACGCGCACACACATGCACACATAATAGTGTATTTTTAAATAGCACTGTATTTTTGCTAATCCAATTTTATATATACAGTATTATATATATTTATCTGCTATGCTGCTTTTTAATCTGCCTGTGTTGTTCTTTTAGAGTGAGAGCTGTATTGAATTCCTGTATTTTAGTGTTTTGTTTTTTGTATATTGTTTGTTGTTTTTTTTAGTGTATCTAATCCTAGTGTATGTGTGGATTCTTTTTTACCTTTAACCTGCCAAGGGACTACAGATGAAAATTAGCTCTAAGATAACTCTGGTACAATACATCAAATGACAACATTTATGTTTATCATTGTACATGGTCCCTTATAAATAAATAAATAAATAAATAAATAAATAAATGTGTTACCTGTGTGACCCCCTGCTGGCCAGTAGCTGCAGCAATTTTGGGGACAGTGGTGAGGATTTTTCCAGCGGTTCCTGGTGTGACCACTTTGGTGGTGAGGAACGTGATTGGACTGTTACCGCCTGTAGGAGAACATCACAATGACAAGAGTTATGATTATCAGCCTGTAGAGTCCAGATCTACAGACCATCCTGCCTCAGGTCGGTTTGGCTCCTCAGGGTTTTGGAAACTGGTTTACATAAACATCTCTGGTGGAAAACACATGTACACAACAACAACAACCTGTTCAGTGTTTCCCAACAGGTTAACAGTTTTCCTGTGATGTCCTCACCTGCACCCTGCAGAGCCGACATTGGAATCGTCTTGATGATGGTGGTTCCGGGCTTGGAGGTTGTTGGGGCGACACCCAGGATGGTGGGTTTGGTTGCAGTGGCGCTGGCCTGCGTGGTGTTAAGGATGGTTGTCTGCTTACCGTCTGCTGATGTGACCAACTTGAGGATTGTTCCTGCAGGAAGGCCGCCCTTAGCCTGACAGAGAGAGAGAGAGAGAGAGAGAGACAGGAAATAATAATATTAGACATTCTTTATTTTACACTAAATAAATCTGAACTAGCAGCACGAACAAGCAGAAACCAGTATGATGTACCTGTAGGAACTGCGTGAGAGCATTGCTCCCAGCCTGACCAGTAACAGCTCCACTCTGAACCGGTTTGGTCTGGACAACTGACATCACCTTGCCCAGGTTTCCAAGGTTACCGATCTGAAACCGCACAGAGGGAAGAAGAGGTCAGGCGCAAACAAACTAAGAACAACCGTAGAACCGCAAATACAGTGATGTTAGCATGAATGTACACTGTGAGTTACAATGAATAATTACTGTTGCTGTGTGTGTGTGTTTGTGTGAGCAAAACAGTTCAGCAGCCTAGTTATTGTGTAGTTTCACAAGACAATCAGACCAAAGAATCAAAACTTTCTCACAGTCATGGGAAGCTTAATTTCTCCTCTTCACACACACACACACACACACACACACACACACACACACACACACACACACACACAGGGGTACGTGCACACTCACCAGAGCACTGCCCCCTCCAACACCAAGAGGGCTGTTTACAAGAGTGATGGTCTTGGTGACTCCGCCCACCATTGTGGTAACCACCTGGGCCTGCTGGGAGACAGTTACGGTGCCAGACTTGTGAACAGTGATGATTGGTCGGCTGGGGGTTCCTGGGGTGGAGACTACCGTGGCTCCGCCTACCTGAGCCGCCGCCGTCTTCAACAAGCGGGTGGCTGGATTACTGACCTGAGACACGGAGAGACAAAGTCAACATGCCGCATCCAAAACACGTCAACATCCACATTCTAAAGAAATCACGTGAAACGCTCTGAGGTTCACACTCAGCACTGCCGTCTGCAGACGCATCAAAAAAAATCCATGCAAGTGGAATACTGGGACAACCCTGCATCATTTATGACTGAACAGGAACAAGAATCAGACAAGACAATTTAATAATCAATTAACTAAAAATAATTTAGTTCCAGCTTTTAATGTAAATATCTGATTATTTTCTCCGTTTCACATTATTATATAAATACATTTGTGGTTTTGGACTCTGAGAATTAAAGATGGACATTTAGTGTCATTTCTGACAGACTTTAACAGACTTAACTAGAAAAGCATTTCCTGAAGAAAATGCGCCTGTGATTGCATCATTGAAGGTTCTGCTGCAGAGACGCTGAAAAGCTGAAGTCTATCAATAACAGCTTAAAAAACTGCTGAAGGTGAAAGTCAAAGTCTTAGAAGTTTAAAAAGAATATCAAAGCAAAAATATTACATCTATAAAAACATACACACTCATTGTATTGTACTCTTTGATCTTTCCACAATGTTTATAAACAACGGGACATCAGCCAATCAACAAGCTGAAAGCTGAAATCTATCAAATTTTCCCATTTGGGAAAAATTCAAAATGGTTGAAAATGTAGTGAGGCAGAAATGGGCGTGGCCTAAACAGCCTAGTTTGAATGGTGTTTCTAGGTTGAAGCATGCGGAACTAATTAAAGTCCAAAAAAGGTACGGAATCCCTGAGAAGAAGAAGAAGAAGAAGAAGAATAAAGAATGGAAGAACAATAGCCTGTGATTTACCTTTGGCAATCACAGGATATTATTATTAAAAAAATAAGCAAAAAAAAAACAAAAAAAAAACAAAAACCTTTTTGACAAATGATCTAATCTTATTCTAAGAGCATTATGTAATTTACCATAACTGGAGCAGCAACTTTCACCGGCAGGCTGCTGGATCCTGGACTGACGGCCACTGTCTTCACAATCGTAGCTCCAGCCGGGACGTTGAGCACAGTGGCAGAGGACGGCGGAATCTTCTGCGTTGCTGCTGCTGCTGCTGCAAGCGCCGCCATGCCGCTCATCTGAGGGCTGCTGCCTATTGGCTGAGAACCACACAGGAAGACATGAGAATGAGCAAACATTTAGGCAACTAAAACCATACAGGTGTAGAGCAGTACAATGTTTATATATATTTTATATATAAAAGCTGAATATCAAATTTTCCCATTTGAGAAAAATTCAAAATTACACACACACACACACACAC
Source organism: Lucifuga dentata (assembly GCA_014773175.1). NCBI lineage: Eukaryota > Metazoa > Chordata > Actinopteri > Ophidiiformes > Bythitidae > Lucifuga > Lucifuga dentata. The sequence continues at coordinate 95,123 of VXCM01002514.1, forward strand.
ATAAAATTGGATTAGCAAAAAAATACAGTGCTATTTAAAAATACACCATTATCAATTTCAGAAAAACATTACAGCTGTTTTTAAAGTTCTTTACTTCAGATGATAAGAAAAAAAAAAAAAAAAAAAAAAAAAAAAANGCTTGGGCTGGTACCACCATTCGAACACCCGCAGGAAGCGTTGTCACAGCAACGGGGGATTTGGGCGGGGCCTGTCGTACTGTGACAATGGATGCTCCACCAGTGGAACCTGGAGCTGCTGCCACCTTCAGGACAGCTGTGGAAACACAGAACACATGTTAGGAATCTAGAGATCTTGCCTGACTCTTCCTCTATTGTGTGCATTCAGATTTACCGGCTGGTTTACCTGCAGGTGTGAAAACATACCTGGCGCTCTGGTAGCTGCAGCCAGTGGGTTTCCTGGCACAGAGGGGGTTGGCAATGGGACGAGTGTGATGCCAGACAGTGGGACTGCCTGGTTGGTCTGTGCTGCAGCAACAGGGGTGGGGCTCTTTGGAGAGCTGGTTCCAGGTGTGACAGTGGGGACAGGGGCGGGGGTGGGGGAGGCAGGTGAGGTGGCAGCAGGTGTGGTGGGAATATCGTATTTCTGCACCTGCAGCAGGTAGGTGTCGGCTGTCTGCGATGGACCCCAGCTCACCTCCAAAGATGAGGTGTTGGCTCGTACCAGCTGGACTCTGGACGGAGCAGCAGGACGCTCTGAGGACAGAGACAGGTCAGAAAGATGTCTGCCATCCAAAAGGTTTTTATTAATAACTTCTCACAGTCTGGAAATTCAGGTGATCCATTCAGTCTGCCAGAATGGTGTGTAAGTGTGCAGTCATGTAATTACTTCCCAAATGGAAATCAGCTTAAATGCGATGCTGTCGCCGCCAAGAGACACTTTTGTCTCTCACAAATTGAACAAATCTAATAAGAGACACATGTGACTCTGTATTTTAAATAGTAGGTCTCACCTGTCTCCAGATACCAGAGGTCCTTGCAGCAGACCTGGTTGTTCCAGGCCTTCCTGTATCCATCTCTCCCGCTCCAGATGTACAGTCTGGAGTTGATGGACACGCTGCAGTGACCAGCTCGGGCTCTGGGGACGTTTTCTTCCAGGCTGTCCATCAGGACCGTCTCCCAGCACATGGTATCTGGCACGGAGACAGACAGGCGAGCAGTTAGACAGATAGCCATGCTGCAGTGTCCTCATTTCTTACTGATGTCACCAGTCTGTACACAGTGTGTATACTGAGAAACACTGAGGTCTAACACTCAGTTCTGTTCAGTTTCATCTAAAGGATAAGCGATGCATGCATGCATTTGTGTGTGTGTGTGCGTACCCAGATTGAGGCAGGCCAGTGTGTTGGTACACTTCCATTCCTTCTCATGTGTAGCCACTTTGACATCATCCATCACCAGGGGAACCCAGCCGCCAAACACATACATCCTGACACACACACACACACAGAGACAAACACAACAGGAAGTGAGTGTTTTATTGCAATTCAAGTATAAATATCGAACACACCCACGATGTATTCAAATATGTGGGGTGTGTGTGGTTTACTTGTTGTTGATGGTGGTGGCAGAGTGCAGACTGCGGGGGAGGGGGGCAGTCCCAATGAGGGCCGGTTTGCTCCATTTCAGAGAATCTGTGACATCATCAGATCAAGAACCAATCAGAAGGGCTACATACACACAGTCCAGAATAAAGCTCATTGTCTGTAGCAGAACTGCTCAGAAAGTTTAATAAACCAGCAGTTTAATTAAGTGTCGTACATGAAAAATATTCAGTTTATAGTGAGTTATTTCTCAAACAACTACAATATTAAACTAAATTCCCTCCAACAAAATTCAGTTTACACATCTGAGAAACAGAGAGACAAAAACTCATGATAGGTTAATAATGTCATCAGTCACTGAGCGAATAAAACAAAAAACACAAAACAGAAATTTTGTGTTTATGAAGCAATAAAAAAAGCTCATTTGGTAATAAAATGTAAAATACATCACCTGATACCATTTTGACTGATTTTTTTTTTTGTGATAAAACCTTCATTGTCTCCTTGTTCTCTCTCTCAGTCTGTCTGTCTCACCTATATCCAGTAGCCATAGGTCTCCTAGCCTGCAGCCACTCATCCCTCCATAGATGACCAGCCTGTTGCCATGGCGACCACTGGTAACCACAGCGGTGTGGCTCTCTCTGGGTGGCGGCGGCTGACCTGATGTCAGTGGGATCTCCCAGCCGACCACGCTGGAGCCCGGACGCAGCTCCAGACAGTACAGGTCATTCAGATACCTGAGTCAAAAAAAATAATAATAAAAGATAAGAAATACAACCATATCTGTGGTTATATCCACCTGCAAAAATAGGTGAAATAAGTTCAGGAATGCTCATTGGGCAGAAAAAATTTATACTCGTGATTTAAATCAGCCAAAAAATGTCCACTGGAAAATTCCCGAATGGTTCATTTTGTTAGAATGTTAACCGATATACTGTATTTTTAAAGCTGTTTATTACCTGGGGATGTTGTTCTTAGGGTCTTCACTGTCATTGGCCAGTCCTCCAAACAGGTAGCAGCGGCTACCAATCAGAGAGAAGCTGTGCCCCAGGCGGGGGCAGGGAGGTGGGCCGTTCTTTGGAGCTTTGGCCTTCAGACGCTTCCATTCCCAGCGGCTGGCCTGAGGTAAATGACAAACAACATGCAACGATTTTACCTTCACAGACACAAACCAACACACAACAACAGCCCATTATTTCTGTACTTTCTGTTTGGAAACTTCAAAACTCTCTTGAAAACAGAATGTAAAACTCTATAAAATGAAAATGTCTCAAAACACTGACAAACGCTGCATCGGGATATGAAACCATTAAATGACTTTTGTCCTGCCAAGGTCGTAGTGCACGCCCCACCCCTGCATGCCCCGCCCCCCTGCAGTGTCAGCATGGTTGTGTACCTGCAGCTCATAGAGGTCACTGCTGTATTTGCCATATTCCACCATTCCTCCAAACACCAGCAACCTCGTCCCGTCACACACGAAGCCATAGGCGGCGCAGCCCGGCGGGATGTCGCCTCGCACCGCCGGAACAAACCACTGGTTTGTGGCTGCAGGACAAACATAACCACACTTTTACATAACACTTCTATTTTCCATCTCTGACGCCTTCAAAAAATTAAACATACACCTTACACACTATGACCAAATCATGATGATATGATTTTGAAAAGATTAGTGGATTTTGCAAAATAGCAGGAAAACTAAAATACGTTTCAGTGTTTTGAAAATTGGTTGTCAGTGTATGTGGTTGGGCTTAAACATACAAAATCACCAGCATGGTCCTTTAAAAAACACCACACAGTGAGTAGGACAATCAAAAGTGAAATCTAATTTACAAATTTAGTCTCTGCTGTTCCAGTGAGTTTGGAGAGTAAACACAGAATCTACAGAATCTTACAGTGTGAACCCTTTTTATATGGATATGTTTCACTGCTGTGTGTAAAACATGATTAAAAAAATAACTACCATTATGTTCCTTCTGTCTTATAAGATACGTCAAACGATCTGAGAGTGACATCAGCTTCCAGCCCGGTGCTTTAAACCTGCTGGTGAGTTAGGATTGAGTTTACATGATCATTTCAGTAACACTCAGCCTATCAGAATTAACTTCTGCCCCAATCTGAGCTTTCGTTTCTGTGCCAATCAATAAGTGGATTATTGGGCAGCGCCACAGATCAATAACCTGCTGCTGCTCCAACCAATGTTAAGCTTTGTAACTCAGGGAAACTGGGTGTCAAGTTCCACCATTTGTTTGAACGTAGTCATTTTATTTTGAAAAGAAATATCTGCCTGTACATATTAGGATAGACCAAATGTAAAAAAAAAACCCAAAAACAAATAAAGGACACTACAGACCAGATGTCTGAGGCCAGATTTAAAAAAAAGTCATCAATACACTGTTTGTTTTACAATTTATTGCACAGGAAATGACAAAAATATATAAAATAAATGTAAGTAATTAGTTTTCAAGAATAATTAGTCACCAGTAGCACATTCTTCAGCCACTCTGGCTACAGAAATGATTTTTCATGAAGGCATCAGTCTGTATTAGTGCAGCTTCCTGCTGTGATCCAACTCCCTGCTGATGTGTTTTAACATTCTATTCCTACTATCTGCCTTCTCCCACATAATTTTAGATTAACGTGTTATACAGTCTGATCATGCTACATCTGGAGGTGGCCTCAAACTTCTGGCCTGTAGTTTACAAGTTATGTAATTCTAAAGACATCTTTACTCAGCATAATTTAGCAAAATTTTGTAAAGAGATTGTTTTATTTATTTATTTACTGTCTGTTTCACATGAAGATGTGGGTGTTTTGGTTGTTATTGTAATTCTCCTGCCTTACAAATTCTGTACATGTTGACCTTTTCTCAATTACCCCAAGTGGGGTCTTATGACAAATAAAATTATTTTTATAATTAAATTATTATTATTGTTATCTAACAACTATAGAATTTATGTAGCTCTTTTCTACAACACCAACTTTTTCAGGAACACAAGAGGTTTTCGAGATGCTTGGGTATCTGCACTTCTAATACAGGAACTAGGGTCTCAATTCATCAACATTAGGGAGAATTTAGAACTATCAGAGTGGAGTTTGCCGCACAGGACATTAGTGACTCGTCAAACATGAGTCTAAACTCCAACAACATGTACAGAGCATGAAAATACCTTATTAGACTTATGCATCCTGGGACTATTTGGTGGAAAAGTAACTGTCCCTGCAGACCCATGGAGCATGACAGCAACGAGTATGATTATATAATAGTATTATTTATGTTATATCCAGAACTGGATCTTCTGTCACCTCACAAAGCAAACAGAGAGGTTCTGCTGCAAGGCTTCTTACTTTCTTTATAAGACCTTCACAATTAATTACAATGATGATTTTAATCACACTTTTGTCTTCCTAAAATACTGAACTGAATTGATCTGCAACTCTGATATATCAAAGTAAAGCAACATATTCATAATAACAATTGGGTGAAAACCTTACAACTCCATGCCCCATTCTTCAACCTGTTTAGCCCACAGAATAGTTTTAACCCATTAGATGTAAAACATCCATATTAACTATGAAGTTTAAACCATTAGTTTTTCTTTTATTATATAGACTTTTGAGGATGCAAAGCAGTCATCTAACAAAAGTATTTTCATGCGCATGTCATATTTAACTCTTGATTTCATTTACTGGGACAATGCATAATTAATGAACAATCAAAATGTAAATACGCCAGATTTAGCCAACATTGACTAATTTTCATCCATAGTCCCATGCCAAGATGTTAAGTTGGCTACCTGCAAATATAAAGATAAAAATGTGACACAGAAGAGAGAAAAAAAAAAAAAATCCAGAAAATCTACGATAAAAACCACATTGGTCACCCAGACCATTTTTCATCATTTAATTATCTCTCTCTCTCTAAGCACAGTCTAGTATTTACTGATTTATCACAATCAAAGTGGAAGTAAAGTGAGTTGTCTGATAAAATATAAAATATTTTGGTACCCAGAGATGGATAAATATCTAGTACAAATAATCATGACCTTTGTTTAAGGATAATTTAGCTGTTTAAAAAGGTTTTCTCTGGTGATTCCTCTTGAAAGCAGCAGGAGGGGCGTGGCTGCGTGACGTATGCACTGTTTTCAGTAAAAACGCGCCATTTCTCTTTGTATTTCAGCCACAGCCGCTCCGACTCGCCTGGCCGCTAATGAAGTGTTAGCATGAGAAGCAGCAGCTGTCGCATTAGCGCTAAACTCATCAGAAGCTAGCAGCTAACGTAGAATGCTAAAATTTCCTGTCAAGACTGCGGTCAATCTATGCAGGACCAGTTTTAACCCCATAAAAACTGAACTCAAACACAATACACCATTACTTTTGTTTCTTAATGACATGGTAAACTTCTGATCAGGTTAGGGCATGTTAGCTAGAAGTTAGCATTAAGCAGTTAGGTTTTCAAGTAGCTGCCAGGCTATCACTTAGAAAACGGATTTGCATACTGTGGATTACAAGGACACAGTATATAAATTTAAATGTGTACCTGTGTTGTAGACGTGAAGCTCATCCACGATTCCCTCATTTCCTCCTCCAAACACCACCATGAGTTCTTTGATGGCCACAGCTCGATGTCCGTGCCGGGGCCGCGGGACCGGGCCACTCCAACCCAGGACGCGCTTCCACCGCGGCTGTAGCACAACGGGGCTCGCGGCTTTGGATGCCATGACGCTGCTGTCAGGGTCTGCGTTTTCGCGCCACGTAGAGAAGAAAATCCAATTTCAGCCAATAATTTAAAAAAAACCACCCAAACAAACAAAAAAACACCTCCTGGTTCAAATAGTCTCTGATGCGATAGCAGCAGTTCAGAGTTAGCACTAACCTGCTAACTAGCTCCTCAAGGCTAATGAACAGCTAATGTATTAGCTTGCTAGTTTAAGTAGCCTTTGCTAACTTGATTAAATTTACTTCTTGCAAACGCCAAGCAACAGCGAGTTAACTGTTCTGTCCCTTTTTGATAATATTTGATACTTCATTTCTTTGAGAGAGCGCAATTATAGTTCCCTCGCTGCAAAGTTTGTATCCTTTAGTATGAAGCTAACTAGCCCAGCGACTGCGGTGGACAGTTCCTGGTAGTCGCCATTTTAGCCCGATGAAAGCTGTGCAGAGAAACAGGAAAGACGCCGGGAGCTAGCCGAAGCTAACTGTAATCAGCAGAAACAGAAACAGTAGTCCAGAGGCTGGATGTTGTGGTGTACCGGCACTCCGTGCATCGCTAACCGAACACTCTGCAAGGACCAGAGCAGCTTTAAATATGCACAAAAGCGGGTTAGTGCGCCGTGATGGGAGCCGCCATCTTGCTGCTAACAGCAACCAAACAACACACACGCACGCACACACACTTTTAAAATGCATGTGAAAGTCCTCTGTACAAGCTCAGGGATGTCAGAAATATAAACAGTTCAACTGGCTATGATTATATTTATATATTTACCTTCTGTATTTTCCATCAACGGAGGAAACAGCAGCAGACATCATTCACAAAGAGCTACAGAGACCAATTTTGAAAATATGAATATAGCATTAAAGCTGAACTTCTTAATATGGAAGATTATAAGGGACACAAAATAAAAAAAAAAATAGAGTGAACTATATACACATTTTTGAAATGTTTTCATTTGTATTTCATTTCCATGCATTTACTGTGTCATTAAGTGTCAAATAAATGGTGAATGATTGAATTTAATTGTTTTTCATTCTGACACGAACTTTTCATGCCACATTTCAATCAAATCACAGTATGGTGAAAAGAAAAGATATGGGGTTTTTCATTTCACTGTTGTCCAGCAGGGGGCAGCAAAGATGTGCAATACTAAATGCAAAGCCCTCTCATTTCTTTTTCTAAAGCTGCTGCATTATTTGTGCCAGAATGAAAAATAAAAGTCCAATCACAGCATGGGGGCGGAGCTTTAGGCATGGTTTGTTCTGAACACACATTAGCAATGATTTTATATTATTCTGAGTTGTAGAGAGAACAAGGGACATAGAACTTCTCACAGGTGGCAAATATCCTCAACAAACAACACAAGTTTGCAAACAGTAGGAACAAGTTAGCCTCATGCTAACAGTCTGAAGCAGCTGGGACCAGTCTGATGGACTGGGCTGATCTCCCATATACATTCCTATTACCTCCATAATCAGGTACTTGGAAATGCAGATTACAGCAGCAGAAATTGCGAACCTCTACAGTGTCAAAACATCGTTTACTGTGTGTTCTTCCACTTAACTGCAACAGAGTCGCAATCTCAACCTTTATTTTCTCCTGACCAACATGATTGCTATCACCTAATGCACATTCAGAACAAGCTATGCCTTAAGCTCCTGTTCCTGCTGTGATTGGACTACGTTTTCTTTTTCATTCTGGCACTAATAAACACCGCTGCGTCAGAAAAAGAAATGAGAGGACTTTGCATTTAGTACTGGCACGTCTATGCTAGTCTAAAAAGTTAATGCAGCAACAACTAAAGCCTTTATTTAAAAATTCTGACATGTTTTTTATGCAATTAAACTGTTTGCTCATAGCTTAATTAAAATGTGCACATACTTTAATTTCGAATTAATTGTTGCTGGTCCCAAATTAAAATGCACAAAATTGTACTGATATGAACACAAATTAACTACACAAGATAGACAAAATAAAAAAGGCTATTTCATATTCAACGCATTTATTAAAGACGAAGTGTTTATTTTTCTAATTAAAAATCTTGATTTTTTTTCTACAGTGGTTTTATATCTATCTATCTATATATATCTATATATCTATCTATATATAGATATATAATAGTAATAGCGCTAAAGTGGTCTTAGGAAGTGTTTAATTTTCACCCTGTTTAGCATTTAATGTTCCTGTAGCTGATCATGTTTCATACAGTGGTTAGTATGTACAGAAAGGTGAACATGTGACACCTTGTGGAGAGATGGCAGCTTCAGTTTCCTCCAGAAAACTAAAGGAAAATACAGATTCAGCTTCGGAGCCAGCAAATAGCAAGTCAACATCACATGAAATTCCACAAAGCAAAACTTTATTTTCTCTAAAGTCAATTTCTTCAGTGGAGATTAGTAAAATAGAATCGATATTTGTGTTGTGGAGTCAGAATCGGATCTGAAATCATCAAACTCTCTAGTCTAAACAGCTAATATTGTTTAGCAGGCAGCTAATGCTAACATTTTACTGGTAATAAGCTTTGCGCTATCCTTAAGTGTTGGACTGCAGCTTGGCTAATACCAACTTTAACATGTGCATGTATGTTCTTATCAATACTAGAGTATAGAAATGTACTCAAAGTTAAATATCTTTTTTTTTCACATCACAAACTTGCAGCACTTTTAGATATTTACACAGACCTTCTCCATGCTTGTTTCATATGCTAAGTAGCAAGGAGGCAGCGAGGGAAGCCGCATGCTAAGTCATTATTTACAGCTCCTGCATCCTCCCTGAAATGCATCACTGATTTTTTTCAACATGAACTGTTCTAAGTTTCCTAACTCAAACAGCTAGCATTAGCTAGCATTAGCACAAGCTAATGATTTACCATCGTTAGCAAGGGAGAGCTAATAGTTAATTTCAAAGCTAACTCTTTGGTATAATTAGCATTTGATGTAAGTCGCTACACATTGCAACTACAGATTAAGGCGATGAAACGGGGTGTCGATACAGTAGTTTTATTTTGGTTTTACGCACTTATTTTGACATTTGATTGGCGCTAACAACACTTGTTACCGCTTTCCTTCCTTTCCCTCAAGAAACATGGCGGCGCTGAACCGTTAGCTGCTACAATAAGCTGAAATATAACGAATTTTGTTTTATCCTCTACAAAGTACTTACTCGTTAAAAGCTGTAAATTATAATAAGGGTCTGGAACTGGAGACTACGTTATGTGGCAAAGGTCCGTATGGCTGCAGGATTTAAAAAACATCAACATCTTCTCATGCCGATCAGGAAGACGCCATTTTCTCCGCCAACTTCATCCAGTGACAGCAGGCCCCCTGGTGGACAGAGCAGGAAGCGCAACGTGAATTAAAACGCCCCGTTAGCTGAACTCATCTGGCCAAAAGTACACAAACATCAGAATAATGGTCTTTTTTTGCTGTTACTTATATTTTTGGGCTCATCAGTTTCACTGAGGGTAAATCTTAATACAATATATAGCATATAATGATAGTTTGGACAATAATGTGCTTTCAACTGTGACAGTAGTTTAGGAAAGATATTTTCCTGTCAGAACTTGGCTGGCTTGTGCAAAGTGGCTGCATCCAACACCTTTGGATCAACTGGAAAGCTTACTGCAAGCCAGGTCTTAATATTTATTCAAATTAACATAGCACAGGTATAGTAACCTTGCACATCTTCCCAATGTGCAAGGAAAACCAAACAGAACATGAAAACAACACAGAACGGGCCAATCTAGATTTGTTGTGAGCCAACATGTCTTATCACCCAAAAATTAGTGTCCCTCACCAGTGCACTTACAGTTTAACAAACACACATCCCTACAGCAATGTTCCAAAATCTAACGGAAGGTAAACAGAAACCAGCTCCATAATAATGCCTGTGAGTTTTAGAATTAGATGTCCAAAAACAACATATGGGCACAGAGTTTTGGTGCTGACATACTTTCAGCAATAAACTGTAGCTGTTGTTCACTAAAACACTATGGACTTTTCATGAAGGGTTTCTGAAAAGCTCACACGTTTGTAGGATTTTCTGTAGATATTCAGCAACAAATGTGTATCTATTAGATTCAGATTCAGATTTATTTGTCATGTATGTTAACACAGGGTCAACAGTACAATGAAATGTGTTTCACGAGAGAAACNAAAAAAAAAAAAAAAGGTTGAGAATAAGAAAAACATTATTACTGTTCTGGACATTAACATTTCATCACCTCTTTATTTAAACAATAAAACAGCTCCCATTAAAGGACCGTACCACCCATTTTGCATGTTTGAACCTAATATATTTAATTTTCATACATGTTATATTACTGACAATCATTTCCCAAAGGATAAAATTGTATTTCAGCTTTCTTGATATTTTGCAAAATCTCTTAATCTTTCAAAATCAAATATTCAAGCGATACACCCACCTTTAAATATTTTACATTTTATATTTCAGCACTTTGTCACAAATTACAAGTAATGAAAGGTTTGTTAATTAAAAAAAAAAAAATCAGAACAGGGATGTGAATAAATAGTCATAATTAAAAGAACTGTACTAATGATTTAATTGCAGTGATACTAATACTTTGTAAAGAACAAAAAAAAATAGTAAAAACAATTACATGAAATACAGAAATGATAAAAGTTTTGTACCTTTGTTAGTATATAGCTTTGTTGTGTTGTGTGAGCACCACCAAACAGGTTTAATTCTTTATAGTTAAAGCTTAATTTTTGTACAAATTTAGGCAATACTCAAAGCAAAAAACAAAATGGAAACTTAGTATTTCTCCATGAATCTTCTTTCAGTAGTAAATATTTGTTATGGGGTTACAGCGTGAATAACAGATAAAATCATTTCATCAGTGCTCACGTGTGAAGTGCTTTACTGTGTTTCATATTAACTTCAATTTAATCTCTGGTTTTTGTGACATGTAGAAAAAACATGCATTCATCAAAAATATTTGGTAAATTAACTGATTTGAATGTTTCCTCATTTTTTTCCATAAATTTTATCAGCAATTAAAACATCTGATTTTGCTGCTGACAAATAATTTTGACAAAGAGACATTTATGTTGAAATTAAGATTTTATATTATTATTATATTAAAATGTAAGATGATGTAATGAATTTTAAGTTTTCCTGTCATTACATTTCTTTTTTTTTTTTTTTTTTNTTTTTTTTTTTTTTTTTTTTACTAAAGTTAAAGAACCTTAAGAGGAAAATGAACAGTATTTGAGGAATACAGAAATGTTGGGATGAGAACTTTTGCTTTACCAAGTAATGTTGACAGGAGGTTTGGAGTTTTACACAGAACATAAACCATCCATGAGTAACACAGAAATGAAGATGAAACTGGCTTGAATTCCCCGTTTCAGTTTTGGCCTAGACTCAAGAATCATATTTTAAAAGATTCTAATGATTTGCAGTATTACAGAACATTCAGTCAGTCATTCAGTTTTTGGGACTAGAGGGAAGAAAATCCAACTCGTCGCTTTCCTCTGGTCCTCTGATCTCAGCAAAATTCCTCCCTAAATCTGACAGGAAGTGAGAAACAAAACGACATCAGATAAAATGAGACAAATACGAGACAATATGAGCACATGATGAAAGGCAATATGACATGAGACATGAAATGCCATGGACTCAAAACAGAAAATGAAATTTTAAATAACGAGGTAACATACAATAATGTGAGATGACGGAAAATTAAATCAGATGCAAGATGGGATGAGATAAAGTATCAGATGATACAAGATAAAATGAGATCGAACAACATGTCAAATGAGGAAGGACACAAGAAAAAAGCATGAGGACGTACAGGGGTCATCAAAGGATAGCAGCTCGGGGGTTTGAATTCGACCTTCCTCATACAGAGATTTCTTTACCAGGAAACGCTGCTTACTGGGATTCATAAGAACTGGGGGGGNGGAGAGAGAGAGAGAGAGAGAGATGGAAAGATGGATCAGAAGAAATATGAATCATCCACAGAGAAATGAGAGCTAGAATGAAAGGGGGCGTGGCCTGGTAGTTGACTAAGACATGAATAAATCAGTTGATTGGTCCTTTACCGTCCATTTTGCATGTTTGAGCCTAATATATTCAGTTTTCATACGTGTTACGTTACTGACAATCATTTCCCAAAGGATAAAACTGTATTTCAGCTTTCCTGATATTTTGCTAAATCTCTTAATCTTTCAAAATGACATATTCAAGTGATACACCCACCTTAAAAATCCATGTTTCTCCTGCTAATAGTTACACAGCCTTATGAAGTCACAGTCCTTTAAATTTTTCCATAAACGCAGGTCTTCTTTTGGGACTATATTCCCTGGTGGAGGCATACATTCACTCCACGCTTTTTATTG
>VXCM01002514.1:107790-127087 GCA_014773175.1 Lucifuga dentata
AAAAAAACCTGAATACACATCTTGTTGGTGATGATGGATTACCTATCCCAAGAACGTTTCAAGTATCAACAAGTTGATTTTAATAGCAGAATGAACTGAATCCAGTGGAGGTCTGGAAGGTAGGAAAAACAATTTTAATTCACTGTTCCAATAGTATGCTTTGGGAAATGATTGTCTATGAAAATTGAATATATTAGGCTCAAACATGCAAAATGGACGGTATGGTCCTTTAACAACCTGTCTGATGTGTTGCACCAACCTGAAGGTTCTGGACAGGAAGACGGCTGTGACTCACCAGAAGATGAGCACGCTGTCATGCCATACTTTCCTCCATGATTCCCTTCAACAGTTTGGGCTCCAGGAGGCACCAGAGTCCTGTTCCCTGCAGGGGGCACTGTAATGGTTTGACTGTTTGGTCCCAGTGTGACTCCGTGCTGAGGGTCATCATGGGTCAATGCTGGTCCTAATGGAGACCTGAGGGTCTCAGTATGAACCTGTCCACTGCCGGAGGCCCCTAACCGGTCCCTGCTGCTGGGCTGAAGAGGGAAGTTATATTGGTCTTCAGTGGGAACGGAAGTCTGGCTGAACTGGGACCCTGCAGGCTCAGGGTGGGTCTTAGTCTGGTCTCTGGTTGGTGGAGACAAAGAGCTGGAATGAGTCCTGTTAGCTTGTTTAGGAGATTGACATCCAGCAGATCCTGAGACGTGGGAGGAAGAGTAATACTGGGAAAAACCCTGACTCTCATCAGTCTCACACGGACCGGCAAATGATGAAGAGGAGGAGGAGGAGGAGGAGCGAAGAGAGGAATGAGAGGAGGAAGGAGGGAGGGAAGAGGATGAGTGGAGAGGATGAGGAGGTGTGAGGGAGCAGAAGGAAGCAGAGGAGGAAGAGGAGAAGGAGGAGGAGGAGGAGGAGGAGGCAGACAGAGACAGAGGTTGGTAGGTGTCTTCCAGAGGTCCCAGTCTGGACATCTGCTGGCACAGAGCTCCAGTGCTGGACTCCAGGTACTGAGGGGGCTTGGGGAAGGACTGGATGGGGTGATGAAGATGAGAATGAAGATGAGGAGGGTGTTCGGGGGAGGAGGAGCAGCCGGTGTTTCTCCTCACAAGGTTGTGGATGTTCTGGAGTTTGTCAAAGACCTGTTAGGAGAATGTGAACCATGAGGAGCTGAGGAGGTGCTGGGCCCTGAGGAGCTCATTTAATGACCTGCAACCGTTTCTGCACCAAACATGGCTTTAAGTAAAGGTAACTCAGATAATATTTGTGGTGTAAAAGTGAAAATTGTGTCCTGATGAAAGCTTCAGGTTTCACCAGCAACCTGAGGAAACATCATCTGTAGAAGACAAATTTAACAGACATCTTCTCTTCTCCATCCAGTTATCTGGATAACTTTGCTGAGTAAAATCCAGATCTGGTCTTTTTTTTTTTCCATCAGCAGTAAAATTATCCAGATAACTGGATCCAGAATATGATCCTAAATTTAATAACTTTTCCTCTCAACATTAAATATCTGTTTCCCAAATTTCATCCAAATCCATCCGTACATTTTCCGAGATTTCCTGCTAACAAACACATAAACAAACCACAGCTGGTGGTCACATGACCTCCTTGATGGAGGCAATACATCAAAGCAAAGAAGAAGCCAAAAACGGCGAAGCAAACCTCCGTCATCACTGGCCTCTTCTTCCTCTTCTTGTCCAGACACCTGCAGGCCAGAGCAGCAACGTCCATGCAGCCAGCCGGCTCAGCAGCGCCCCCTACCGCAACATCACAGCAACACACACACACACACACACACACACACACACTAGGGCTGTCACCATATCAGATTTTCACTACATGATTATTGTGGCCAAAAGAATTCATAATAACGATATTATTGTGATATCTATAGAAAATCTGAAAAAAAAACCCAAATAATAATAATAATAATGCTGCCAGTCAAATTAGTTTATTGCGTAAAAAACAGAGGAGAAACCAAGGCACTCCTCAAAAAAAGGTTAAAATGCCTTTATTAAATTGGCAGGTTCTAAAGGTAGAACATAATTAAAAACTATTNAAAAAGGTTAAAATGCCTTTATTAAATTGGCAGGTTCTAAAGGTAGAACATAATTAAAAACTATTAACTTCTACGCATTTTGGCGTCCAGCCTTCTTCAGGAAGTTACAGACTAATCTGTGATGAAACTAACTTATACTGGATGCCGAAATGCATAGAAGTATTAGTTTTTAATTATGTTCTACCTTTAGAACCTGCCAGTTTAATAAAGGCATTTTGACCTTTTTTTGACGAGTGCCTTGGTTTCTCCTCTGTTTTTTAGATTTGTTCATGACCTTTACCAAAGAGCAGCATCTTTTTTGTACTATTACTAGTTTCAAGAAGCTCTCCTGTTCTATGGTTTTTCTTCATTAGTTTATTGTGTGTTTGTCTGTTTTTTGTCAATTCAATACTTCATTGCCATGTCAACACAAAGTTGATAGGAATTTGTCTCGATGCGCTCACAACACACAGACAAAAACAAACAACAGTCAGTGATTACACATATATATCTGATAAATCTAAAAAGTGAGTCCTGAGACTCATTAAAAATGCTAATTAGCTGGTACGACATAATTTATGATATTTATGATATTTTTGTAATGGAAAGAATCACTCTCCTTGATGCTTCAAGTAAATAAATTCGAGGAAATATGGCAGAAATGGAAAGTGTATATCTCCCCAAAATGNTGATGCTTCAAGTAAATAAATTCGAGGAAATATGGCAGAAATGGAAAGTGTATATCTCCCCAAAATGCCCTTCTTTTGTGTAGATTCTCTTTTATATAGATGTGACTGTAGAAGTATATATATGGGTATGAATGCATGTATATATGCCTATTTTTGTAACTTTTTTTCCCCTTTTTTTCCTTAAAAACAAAACACCCCACGTTCTGATTTTTGTTCAAATTATAATGTAAAAAGTTGAATTAAAATAAATTAAAAAAATGCTAATTAGCAATAAATAAGAGCTAAAAAGTACAACATCGGATCAGAGCTAAAATACATACAATTGTCATAACAATTACAAAGAACGATTAAAAAGGACGTATTTAGAATCATTTAAGACATGAATTGCAGATGTGTGTGCTGAATCTGGTCATCTTTGAGGGAAGATTTCAGCCTTTTTTCCCGAAGGCAGAAATTTAAACAGAGAGCAGGATGTGACGGGTCTTTTAAGATTTTTAAGCCCAGTTTTTTCAGACGTGACTCGTGGATTTCTTTGAGAGCAGGAAGTTTGATGCCAATGATTCTTGAGGCTGTACGCACAATTCTCTCTAAATCTAATTCTAATGGAGTCTAATTCTAATAAATTTGACTCCAAATAGGAATGTAGGAGGTGGAGAGAGTCTGTAACCAGAACTGTACAAAAGCTCCAAAAACAGCAATTCCACCTTAAAGGATCGTGTAAAGGAACCAGATGACCTGATAAACAAAAGATCCACAAATCTAACAAATAACCAGGAGAGAGAAAATCCTGTTAAGTCCAACGTCATGATAACTTAGCTTTAGCAACACAACTAAGACCTTCATGGAACATTTCCCATTTCAGGGCTAGCAAGCTGCTACTTCCTGTCTCTACTGCGGTGAAATCTGCAGGATGATGGAGGTGAAGGTGGTGAACAGGTTGGTGGTGTTGCCCCCTTTAGCGGTTCCTGTCGNTGCAGGATGATGGAGGTGAAGGTGGTGAACAGGTTGGTGGTGTTGCCCCCTTTAGCGGTTCCTGTCGATCAGCGTTTCCTGTAGACTGGGACATCTACCAACTTCCTGTCTTTGTTACTGAATCCAAAAAACTCCTACACTGGCCAGCTAACGTTTTTTCAGGTCATGATTTAGCACGGCAGTAGTAGCTACACACTGTGGTAGTAGCTAGCTAGTTAGCTACTAACTAACTAACTTTGTCTCCCTCCCCCATTGGGGGAGGGAGACAAAGCGAGAATGGAAAGAAATGGAATCACAGTTATCGTCAATATCAGTATATCACGACACCCCTAACACACACACACACACACACACACACAGTCTTACAGCACTGACCTGAGATCAGCCGCCGGTCCAGCAGTTCCCGCCAGGCAGCAGCAGAGGAACCCATTGGGCCTTCCTGAAAGTCCTCCACTAAATCCTTCTGAAAAATCAAACGCAACAACATGGCCGACACACTGATGCATCCAGACGACGACGCACACGTCATTTAGCATGCAGAGAGAAAATAACTACATGGCAACATTACACAGCAACAACTGAAGCAACTTCTTCTGTTAGTTGTGTAAACATGATGTTTGTGTCAATATTGGAAAAGAGAAGAAAAATCAGAAAAGAGATTGAATACAACAACCCATAATTTATGTCCTCCTGTCTTGACTACAGGGATTTTTGAGGTAGAAACTACGGCAGGGGAACCAATCAGAGGCAGGTTCTGTGGTGGGAAATGCGATAAAGCTCTCCAGGTCTGGATAAGGTTCCAGACTTCAGGAAACAGAGGTCTCACCAGGTAAATGTCTTCTGACTTCTTGTTTTTTTCCAGGGCTCGACGACCAGTCAGAATCTCCAACAACACCTGAAACACACGGCAGGTGTGTATCACAACTCGCATCATGTCCATTTTCTGACCACACAACAACCAAAGACAGGAAATAACAGCTGCTACGCTGTTTTTAATGTTTTAATATCAGAGTTAAAAGGTTATGAAGGAAAGTTTACAGTTTTCTGCATGTTGTTGTAGTTAAAATGAGGTGTTCAGGCATGTGGATGAATTCTGAGCAAAGATTAAAGGACCATACCGTCATTTTTCATGTTTGAGCCTGATATATTCAGTTTTCATACACGTAACATTACTGACAATCATTTCCCAAAGCATACTACTGGAACGGTGAATTAAAAATGTTTTTCCTACCTTCCAGACCTCCATTGGTTTCAGTTCATTCTGCTATTAAAATCAACTTGTTGATACTGTAAACGTTCTTGGGATAGGTAATCCATCATCACCAACAAGACGTGTATTCAGGTTTTTTTAGAAGTTATGTAATTTTAGTGTTTAAGCTCAATAAAAAGCGTGGAGTGAATGTATGCCTCCACCGGGGAATATAGTCCCAAAAGAAGACCTGCGTTTATGGAAAAATTTAAAGGACCGTGACTTCATAAGGCTGTGTAACTATTAGCAGGAGAAACATGGATTTTTAAGGTGGGTGTATCACTTGAATATTTGATTTTGAAAGATTAAGAGATTTAGCAAAATATCAGGAAAGCTGAAACGGTTTTATCCTTTGGGAAATGATTGTCAGTAACATAACATGTATGAAAACTGAATATATTAGGCTCAAACATGAAAAATGGACGGTATAGTCCTTTAAATTATATATGCATTCTAGTGTTTCAATCAAGTCCAGTCAGACAAACCCAAACAAGAATTACCTAAATAATGTCAATATTTGCTCAATATCTAACCTTCCTGCCAACCAAAAGTCTTTGGTAAAATAACTGACTAAATTTCCCATCAGCCCTTGCAGCGTCTCACCACTCCAAAGCTGTAGACATCAACAGCGGTTCCCAGCTCTCCATTCCTGACGTATTCAACCGGCAGGTACGCCAGCGTTCCTCTGACCGTCGTCGTCTTTCCCACCGACGCCGTCTGAGACGCCGACCGCCAGTCTGAGCCACGAGCGAACCGCGCCAAACCGAAATCTGCCAGTTTGGCCACCAGGTGGCGATCTAACAGAATGTTTGAGCTGCACAGAGATCAGAAGAAACAGCTAAATACTTGCTAAACTCTTCGATGTTTGGAATAAGAAGTGAATTATCTGCAGGAGACTTGAGAAGATTCTAAAGATGTTTTGACAGCAAACGTTTTACAAAAACTCCAAGGCAGCGGCAGTGTTTGATACAAAACACAGATTTGGGGTGTTCTTCAAAGAAAGCTGCAGTTCTGAAGGTAAGGTGCACCTCAACCTCCTGTCTGACTTGTGGCGGCTCAAAGCTGTTTCACAGGGCTGTTAAAGAGGACACTATGAGGCTGAATTCAGTAAAGTGCAGCGGTATTCATAAAGCAGTTTGTATGATTCTGACCTCTTCACGTCTCCGTGTATGAGTGGCGTGTGAGGATGGGGGGGGTGGTGCAGGAACTGCAGCGCTGTGGCAGCTCCTTCGACCACGCTGACCCTCTGAGGCCAGGAGAGGGCGCCGCCATTCTGCAATAACACAAACACAATCAGCGTATGTAAGCAGTCATCTCAGTCATCCATCTGTTTGCCAATTTAAAATGTCTGAATGAGCTTTAAGGACAAACAGCAGCTTTCCCTGAAGTGGTTCAAACTTTCTGAAAAGACCCCAAAACCAATTCCCTCTAAAAAAGCTAACTGTAGCTTTCATTATACACCAGAAAACTAAACTGTTGGATGGATGAATGACGAAAACAATTTTCTAAATCTTTGATCCTTACCACTAGTGGGGTAAAAAAAAAAAAAAAAAAAAAGGGAAAATTTGTCCAAACAGTGTCACCAGAAGAAAGAGCACATTATTGCATTAATCAATGGATTTACTGTATCCTCTGGCAGCTTCCAGTGGCTATTTTAGGTCATCTCTGATTCTTCATCAGGCTCAGCTCTACGTCCTACCATTTAGCATGTTATCTTGTTAGCATGCTAACATTAGCATGGCATCATACAAATGTTTACCATCAAAAATTAATGTATAGCCTGCTAATATACACTGCAGGCCAGAAGTCTGAGGCCATCCCCAGATTTAACAAAAAAAAATCATCAATACACTGTTTTACAATTTATTGCACAGGAAATGACAAAATATATAACTATAAAAAAAATCTAACTATAAAATCTAACTAAAATCTAACTAAATCTAACTATAAAACCAGAAATCTCTGTTTGTTTGTGGCACCAACATCTTTAGAACCCAGCACTGTATGAAGTGGAAATTCAGCAGGTTTATTGCTCAGGACCCAAGGACGTGCAGTGTCACATATGAAGGTTTGGATGAGCGGTTCTCAAATTGAGCTGTGGTGGTAAGAAGTAGTCCATGCAGCAGGATACGCTCCGCTCCATGGGCACTAATGGCAGGCTGCGGCGCACGCCATAAAGTCCGAACAGGCATATTTTCAACAGGACTGCACTAGTATAACTAATTAGTTTTCTAGAAGAATTAGTCAGCAGAGCACGTTCTGCAGCCACTCTGGCTACAGAAATAATTTTTCATGAAGGCATCAGTCTGTATTAGTGCAGCTTCCTGTTGATGTGTTTTAACATCCTATTCCTGCTGTCTGCCTTCTCCCACATCATTCTGGATTAACGTGCTACACAGTCTGCTCATGCTACATCTGGGCGTGGCCTCAGACTTCTGGTCTGTAGTGTAACATGTTAACTGTTATTGCGTTAGCATGTTACGTTAGCGTTAAGATCAAAGTGTAGCTCTGGCTAAATGGTCATTTTTGAATTGTGGTTTTCAGTATGTTTTCACCTGTAAAGTGTTTTCAGCATGAAAATACTGACCAACTGGTTTGGATAGATGAAAGGTCAGTGGGTCATCAGAGTAATTAGATTCTTTCTCTGGAACATGAATGTCTAAATCAGTAAATTTCATGGAAATCCACTGATAGTTGAGATTTTTTTAGTGTTGCCAACAATTGTTGGACCAACATACAAACTCAGAACTGCTTGTCTGGCAAAAACCCAGGAATATAATAATAAGAAACATATACATTAAAGCAGATTTATATGTGAATATATGGTTATTCTTATTGATTTCTGTGGTGTTTTACATTGTGCAGCTGGTCTTCCAGTGATCTGTTCTCCATGTAGCTGTAGATTAAACAGAAAGTCCCTCCACCTTCACTGAAACCCAACAGATCCACAATGTTTGGATGTCTGAACCTGAGGAAGAGGAGAGGGAGACAAGAAGGATCATGTAACTAACAAAATGATGCTACAAAAATAATTAGCGGCAGTTAGTCTTTGTTTTGTTTCAGGAAGTGAATTAGAAAATGAACTCTGTGAACTCGTGACTTTGTGACTTACTGTGAGAGTTTCTCCACTTCAGTCTTAAAGCTCTCCTGCAGCAGATTCCAGTCCAATGGAGAGTCCTGAAAACAACAAGCCAATCAGATCCACTTCCTGTCAACAACAACAAGCCAATCAGATCCACTTCCTGTCAACAACAACAAGCCAATCAGATCCACTTCCTGTCAACAACAACAAACCAATCAGATCCACTTCCTGTCAACAACAAACCAATCAGATCCACTTCCTGTCAACAACAACAAGCCAATCAGATCCACTTCCTGTCAACAAAAATAAACTAATAAGATCAATCAAACTCAATCAAAAGACCAATCACATGTGGGGGGAGGGGCTGACCTCTTTGAGCCTCTTCACGGCACAGTTAGTGTTCCTCAGGGAGGCTCGGTAGACGTTTCCAAACCCGCCCTCCCCCACCTGCAGGGCCGAGGAGAACCCCCGTGTCCCAGCATGCACCTCTTCATAAGACCAACACATCACGCCGCCGCACGCTGCTGGAAGGGAACCGCTGTCTGCAGACTGTACGGGAGAGGAAGTGACAACATCATCATCAACATCATCTTTATTTAAATCACAGTAGGTGTGTGTGTGTGTGTTACCTGGGGCAGCTGTTGTAGTCCAGACTGCAGACTGGAAGGGGGCGGGGCAGGTTTAGGCAGTGGTCCTCCTCCTCCTCCTCCTCCTCCTCCTCCTCCTTCATCTACACACAGAATATTGGCTTTGTAGAGTGGTGCTGAAATATTTAGTCAATAAATTGATAACAGTTTTAATTGCCAGAAAACTGATTTATTAATCCAATAAACAATAATCCACAACGAGGTGTCATTAGTAAAAACAACGCAGAACTCAGAGGTTAAATATATTTAGGTTATTATTATTATAGCTACACATTAATGATGAAAACAAACCTCCACCACACCAACAATTATTTTCTATATCAGCAACTTCCTGTGTTTTCTCCAGAATTTTACCTTTTCTAGTTTCTCCTGTAACTTTTTCTGCAGCAATAAATCAGAAATCAATTTAGAAATTTAAATTTCTTTCTCACCAAACACACTCATACTGCAACACTTAGCTGAGCCGATGCAAAAATGCTGTCTAACTCATTAGCATCTAAAGAATGCTCTGTGTGTGTGTGTGTGTGTGTGTGTGTGTGTTCATACCAGTTATACTGAGTGGGCGTGTGGACAGTATGGGCATGTTCACAGGTAGTTTGGCAGGTGTGTCAAACTGGGGGAGAGAAATAAGAGGAAGGAGGGGAGGCTGAGCATGAAGAGGAGGAGAGGGAGGCCTCACATTGGGCGTCCCTGCGGGGGGGGGGNGGGGGGGGGGGGGGGAGAGAGAAGAAAGAGAGAGAGAGAGAGAGAGAATTCTAGATATGTCAACATCTCATTAATGATTTCAGTCAAACTTTATTTGGAGATAAACTTTTAGGGAGCTTGTGGTCTTCATGTTCTATCCATGTAGTCCATGTAGACATCATCATCATCATCATGGAGTGACTCCTCTCTGTCAGATGACAAAGACGCATCCCAGAAAAAAAGCAGTAAAATTAAAGGAAAGAGAACTACACACAATGACAACACACAGTAACAGCTCTTTGTAACTGTTATCATGACAAAAAAAAGGCTTAAAGATTAATAACATAAAAACTTCTGTAAAGCTGAACATGGTGGAAAACTCTCAGCAGTCAAAGACGTCAGAGTTTTGCAGTGTTGCATCCCCAGTCAGTCAGGGGTCAGAGGTCACAGGTGAACTCACAGCTCAAGATGATATCTCTGGCTCTGAGGAGCTGCAGGTACTCCAACACATCCAGCAGCTCGCCAACACGCCCATTCCTGTTCTCCCATTGGTTCATCACCCAGTCAGTCCGCCTCTCTTTCCTCACAGCCAATCGCACGGCGGTCTGGTCGCTAAGGACTTCTGACGCTGCAGGCAGACAGAAAGAAAAACAAAATGTTCTTTACATAAGTTTTCCAGAATTTCCTCTGATCTTTGAGGTCTACACACAATTCCTCTGAGCTTATGTCTTGTTTTTGCTCTGACATGCTGTCAGCTGTTTTATAGACGGATGTGTGCCTTTCAAAATAATGTCCAAACACTTTAATTTACCACAACTGGACTTTAATCAATTCAATGAAAACTGGATGCTGTAGCAAAGCATCTCCATACTTAGGTAAATGGTCTATTCAATTTCTTTATTTTTTATAAATTTGAATGTCTTTTTAACTCATGTTTTGCTTTGTAAAGTTTAGTCAGAGAGAGAGAGAGAGAGAGCTAACAGGCAGACACAGCAGATCCTCCCATCTCTGTCTGTCGTTAGCCGTTAGCTTTTAATCAGCTAACTCCCACGTATGAGACCAGTTTTACTCACCGAAGCGGGTCCAGTCCGGGTCAGAAAGCCCGTCCATGACAGAGGAGAACCGCCACATCACGGAGGAAGGCAGGTTGTACAGAAACTCCCCCCTGATGTTTCTCCCGGACATGGTTTTACTGCAAACTAAACTTTCCTGAGTGAAGTTAGCGTGCCGAGCTAACCTGCTAACCTACTTTGCCTTTTAATTCAATTTTAGCAGCTTGTCAACATGAAGTTAACAGCTAACAGGCTAACGTGGTGGACATCCAGAACAGGTAAAACCTCATCCTGTCACTTCAAGCCAAGGAATAATGTGAAAAACTAACTTTTGAAACAGTAAAATCACAGCTTCATCTTCATCGCAACTTCTTCCTCCCACTGCACTGTGAAGTTCACAACAACACAGCAACTTCCCATCAGAGCTCTTCAAAATAAAAACACGGTATTCTCATGCTGTATATGCAACGAGCTTTAAAATAATTTTTAAATTCATTCTGAGATAAAACTGTAAATACCACGATGGAAAACTACCTAATTACATGTAAAGCATAATCTAGTGATTATCCAAAGTAAAAAAACAAAATCAGTGGTGAAGACTATAATGGAGAAAAGGTAATAATGTTGAATTCCAAATATGAATATGCAAAATAACTGATTAATGTTCCCTCTGAAATATGGTGAAGTTAGAAAGTCTCCAAAATGGAGACAATTCGTTTTCTTATAGATATATCCCCATTAGTAGAAATGAATAAAATAATAATACATACATAACATACATACATGACTGACTGACAAATGGCTTTTTAGTCTAATCTGATTTTATTTTCAGGACTTTTATTTTTCCTATTTTAAGTTTCCTCAATTCACAGGACACCAACGCCCTGCTTCTGTGTCGAGCCTGCTATGAGACTTTTATTCTGAAATTACCAGGAACTTGTGAATGTCTTTCTTGAAGAAATGATCGAAGATTCCATGAGGAACTACGGCAAGCATGAAGAATTTACCGTAAATTGACTCATCCAAAAAAACAAATCCATACAGTGATTTATTCAGCATTCTCCAAATTTAACTGTGGCTTATTAATCATTTTGCAGTATAATTAGACCACATACTCTAGACACAGTTGGAATTCCAAATTTGTTGATGAAAGGCCAATTTGGAAGAAAACAGACAAAACGTCATAGAATTTATTTGCATATGGACATATTTTGTTCACATTTTAAATGTCATCACTTGGAACTATATTTCTCTTAAGGTTAAAATTTTTTTGTTCCTGTTTATAGTTATTCATTAATTGTATTTATTTTATGCATTTAATTTTGACATGTTAATTTATCATATATTATAATTATTCATATTTTGTCTTATTTATCAAACAATAATAATTAACTTATTTCTAACAAGGATATATTTCGTATTTAATAAGTTTTGTCTTGAGGTATTTCACGACATAGCAATTACTATTATTCAATAAAGGTTGCTTGTGAAACAAAAATATAATAATTTTCTTGTTTGTATTCACGAATTTCGGAGCTGCCTTGAACGCCTCTTTCTGAACCAGTTGGATTGAGATCTCGCGTTACTACACCGCCCTTACGTTTTGTTGAACACGGAATCTGGCGGATCTCGCGGTAGTTTCGCCACTGACGGCTGTTGGAAATGGAGTCCGAGGGGGCGGGGTACAGGCAGGAGGGAGCAGGGGTGTTTGGAGGCTTTTTTTTAATATAAAATTATTTATTTAAATAAAAATGGCCGCCGTGGAGAGCGGAGAGGAAAGACTGTAAGTGGGATTTTTTACATTTTATCCTCCGTTAAAGCGTCGTCACTCCTGCTGTCTCTGACGGCTGCGCAGGCTTTTCTGTTGTGCGTTTTATTGAAGTGAAAGTGCGTTGATTTTTACCCCGGCCTGTCTCGGCGGAGCGGGGTTAGCGGGAATACGTCACCAACTTACTGCTAAGTCTGTACTTTAGCAGGCTGTGCTGCTGCTGGCTGGCAGATATTAGCTTTAGCTTTTGCGTTGTCCGTGCGCTTCCGAGCGGTTCGATGCCCAACAGCTCCCCGGGAAGTGATACAGGCTGGGTGTCGGCGGGTTTTTTGGCCTCCAGTACAAGACCTTCGGGTCCCGGGTTGTTTTCCTCCCGCCTCCGTCAGAGCAGTTAGCTGGCTAAGGCTGCTACACAGCTAGCTTGTCATCCAAACACTGTGTGTCAATGTGTTTTCACGTGAAAAGTACAAAAAAAAGAAGTAAGGCTGGATGTCGGTGTGTTTTTTACATCCTCGCGTTAACCTGATTTACACACGCACCGTTATTTGGCCCGCGCCTCCTCCATGCTAAAACACGGCTATCACACTCATTAGCACAACTGTTTTCTCACAGTTAGCGCTGCCCTGGTGCCGCTGAGCCAGGCAGTTGTGAGTGTTTCGCTCCAGACTGGGCTCGAACCTGTGACCCTGCGCGCACAGGACGCAGCGTGTTGGAGTGTTTGTGGCCCAGATTCAGCAGCACTTCCTGTTGGCTTCCTGTGGCTGCTTCACGTTCAGCTGCAGCTTAACGCAAACATTTCATCAGCAGCTGCACTTCATGCTTATTCTCATTACTGATTATTTTACTGTTGATTAATTAAATGCACAGTTTATAACATTTCAAAAACATGTGACATGTTCATATTAAATGTCTGTCTTTAGTTCCCGGAGTCCAAAGTGATGTCTCCAACCTGCGTATTTAATCCCAATTAAGAAACAGGAAGTTATTGTTTAAATGCCTTAAATCCATTTATTGATGTTTTAAAAATTAATTGATATTCTGTCAACTGGCAGATTAATTGTTTCAGCTCAACCTCTAGAAAAACCCAAAATGATTAGGCCTAATTAATAATTAAAAATGGTATTAATATAGCTGACATGTATGGAGTTTGGATTGTGACACTGGAATAAATATAGACTTTGTTATAATTGGTTAATTAATTGATGCACAGAAAACAAAATATAAATCAAATAATTAAATTTACACTTAAATTATGTTGGTATTATGAACAATTTGCCAATTAGTAGGCCTAATTTAATTCCATTATATTGTCTTTAACTCTAAAATAGCAGTTGGAGTAAAATTTCAAATTAATGTTGTAGAAAGAAACATTAAATGTTTGTTCGCACGTGTTAACATACAGCTTATTTTCTGTATAAATCTTCAAGAAAGAGAGAAAAATTGATTCATTTTTAATTTAATTAATATTTTTAATTAATTTTTTTAATTAATTGTTTTGTCACAGGGGGGAGGGTCAGGGTGAGGAGGGACCTGCTGAGCCCCAGCCCTCCGCCAGAGAGAGAGCCAGGTCTCACAGCAAGACCAAGAAGGTCCGCAAGGAGCGTCGCCATGCTGAACGTGGGGCGGAGACTGCAGCCTTGGCCACGCCCCCTGCTGCCGAGCTGCAGACTGAGGTGGAGCCACAGACGCAGGTAAGGACACCTGTCTGATGGTGGTTCACCTGTCTGACAGTTCACCTCAGTCAGGTGGTAAGATGTCAGTCACAGTCACAGAGATTTACACAAATTAAAAATGTAAAAATTGACATGTAACCACAAAATTTGGTCCTGATGTTAGTAAATAAAATAAATATAAGAGATGTAAGAATTTTATTACATTCATCAAATTATTTTCCTGGTGGCTAAGTTAATGGTACAAAATTGGAATTATTTTAAAATAAAATATAATATTTTATGTTTATTCATTTTATTTTATGACCTTTTTTTTTACTTAAAAAAACGCTTACTTAAAAATCAGCTTCACTTATAAAAAAACAAGGGAAATAAAGTGAAACCTCAGTCTGAACACGTGTTTTTTATGTTATATGTTAATGTCTGATGGGATTTGTTTCCCCTGAAGTCGTCTTCTCAGGCGGAGATTCTGCCCAGGCAGCAACCTCCACAATCAAACCTCAGCAGATCATTTCTGAACTGAAAACCTGAAGTAAACCTGTAATCTGACGTTCCTTCATTAGGCGTCGGAGCCGGTGGCGGGCCCCTCGGACCCGGGTTCAGCACCAGGGTCTGAAGCCGCAGAGTCGGCTGGTTCACCTCGACAGCGACGCTCCATTATCCGGGACCGCGGCCCGCTGTACGATGACCCGTCCCTGCCCGAAGGCTGGACACGAAAACTCAAACAGAGGAAGTCCGGACGCTCGGCGGGGAAGTTTGACGTCTACCTGATCAAGTAAAACACCAAACTAAAATGTTTCTGGGTTTTTTCCACCGTTATACACTCCCACTCAAAAGTTCAGAATCACTTGTCCTTTAAGTAGTTCTTGCTATTTTATTCAATAATAGTGTGTTTTAATTATAAAAAATAAACACTAAAATGTATTTTAAGATGTTTTATTTAGTATTTCAAAGTGTTTAAATGTTAAATAACAGTATTTTAGTCAGATTTAATCTCTGCTTTGTAAATATTCAGCATCAGTTTGTAGAGCATCAGGGAATAATCTAGAACTTCCTGATAATCTCTGGAACCACATCCAGCTTCTCTACATGAATCTGGAATCATCTACAACTCATGTCAGGATTCTGGACAATTTAAATAAAATGTCTTAATTTTTTACAGCTTCTTGCTAATTATTTTAAACCTGTAGATGCAAAATACTAACAGACATGTAGAATCATTTTATACATGTGAAACTAAAGTAGTTTTACATGATTCTATGTGAAAATCACTGGTGATTACACACTTTGGAGCGGTCGTGTATTATGTTTTATTTATGTCAGTGTTTGATAACTGATACAGTTTGAAACACAGAGATAAGATTACAGACGATGTAAAGCAGATTTATTTACAGAGAAGGAGGCAGATATGTCATGGTAACAGCATCTTCTCTGCTTCTTATCAGTTCAGAGGGAAAAGCCTTTCGTTCCAAAGTGGAACTCATCGCCTACTTTCAGAAGGTCGGCGACACGACCACTGACCCCAACGACTTCGACTTCACCGTCACGGGACGTGGAAGCCCGTCTCGCCGTGAGAAGCGTCCTCCCAAGAAGCCTAAGGTGGTGAAACCGTCCGGGCGAGGCCGCGGGAGGCCCAAAGGTACAAACCCGGTTTTAATGAAACGCATCAAACTGAGGCGTTTGAGGTGCTGCTGCTTTACGCTCCACGGACGATGAACCCTTTAGTATTAAAGGACCATACCGTCCATTTTGCATGTTTGAGCTTAATATATCAAATTTTCATACATGTAACATTACTGACAATCATTTCCCAAAGCATACTACTGGAACGGTGAATTAAAAATGTTTTTCCTACCTTCCAGACCTCCATTGGTTTCAGTTCATTCTGCTATTAAAATCAACTTGTTGATACTTGAAACGTTCTTGGGATAGGTAATCCATCATCACCAACAAGACGTGTATTCAGGTTTTTTTTAGAAGTTATGTAATTTTAGTGTTTAAGCTCAATAAAAAGCGTGGAGTGAATGTATGCCTCCACCGGGGAATATAGTCCCAAAAGAAGACCTGCGTTTATGGAACAATTAAAGGACCGTGACTTCATAAGGCTGCGTAACTATTAGCAGGAGAAACATGGATACAGTTTTATCCTTTAGGAAATGATTGTCAGCAACGTAACATGTATGAAAATTGAATATATTAGNGATACAGTTTTATCCTTTAGGAAATGATTGTCAGCAACGTAACATGTATGAAAATTGAATATATTAGGCTCAAACATCAAAATGGGTAGTATGGTCCTTTAATGACCCCATGACCTTTCTTCCTGCTCCACTCTCAGGAAAAACTGTCCAGCAAGTTGTTGGTTGTTGTTGTGAATGCTTCAGACCTTCAAATAAAGGCTGAATGATTGGACATAAATTTCTACACTGTAAAATATGCAAATTGGGAATAAAATTAAATAAATGAAGTGACTGAGGTACGACTTTGATGGTGGGTTGTGTGTGTTTGTGTTTTGCAGGCAGTGGGAAGATGCGTCAGGCTACAGAGGGTGTGGCCATGAAGCGTGTGGTTGAGAAAACACCAGGCAAACTGTTGGTCAAGATGCCCTTTAGTGAGGCAGAACCCGCCGCCGACACCGCCTCTGCTGCCTCAAAGGTCCGTCTGTCCGCCGCTCGAGTCTCAGGACGCTTTCTGTTTCATGACCAAGGTTTATTTTTTTAATATAATGAATGTGTACAGGAGATATTTGAGATCATCGCTTTACAAAAAGGAAAAACAACAAACAGAAAAAAATAATGATCCTACAGACTCTGGAACAAAAAGCAGTTGCACCATTATTATTATCATTATCATCATTATTATTATTTCAGACTCCTTTAAGATAATAATAATGATGATAATGATAATTAGCCTGATAGTCCAAACCTCCTAATTTCTGTTCCCTCCCAAACGCTGTGGTGACGCCTCTCCTGCACCGCTTGCTGCAGTCTTGTAGTTGGAAGCTCTTGTTTGGGCAACAGGCTCAAGTCATGGTGGATCTGGAAAAAAAATATTTGTTGATCGGTGATCATCTTCCCCAAATGTTCTGCTCCGTAAGCTTAATATGCCTTTTTAAAATCACCAATAAGACACGAAGAGAAGCAACGTGGCCACAACTTATTGGAAAAAAATGCTGAATTTATTTGTAGCCAGAAGCTGAAGAATTTCTCTCAGCCTCGCCACCTGGTGGCCATTAAAGGAACTGCAGCTTAACACCTTAATGTTCAGAAGTGGGGTTAACTATTATCTAAACTATTATCTAACTGCATTTTCACACCAGAATCACTCATTTACAGCAGTTCCTCCATGATGTACAAACCTTTTCTGATTCATCAACTATCATCCAANAATCACTCATTTACAGCAGTTCCTCCATGATGTACAAACCTTTTCTGATTCATCAACTATCATCCAATTAATAATAATATAATAAAAGTGGTAGAATTTCTGGTATATTTTGGAAGATTAGGGCTGAACTGAACGATATAAACGATATAAAGTCGCATCGCAATATAAAAAAAAACTTTGATATAAAAATGCGGATGTAAATATAAAATCAATAGAAAATAGTAAGTTAATGACAGCTCAAACAGCCAATAGCGTGTCAGTACTGGAACAAAGTAGCCAATCAGGTGACAGTGTCATAATAATCCCCGCCCATTTCCTCAAAGCAGCATTTAGCTAAACGGTGAACACGCCGCAGCCCATGTTGATATGTGAGCAAAAGTCAGACAAAGACAAGAAAAAAAAATCAGACGATGATGAAGAAAGTAAAGCTCAGCAGCGTTACGTCTGACAGGAAGTGCTGCTGTGGATAAGAAGGTCAAAAATCATTCTGGTTATTTAAAGTCTGACATTAAACAGAGCCGCCATGTTCATGTAACATGTGTAACGTGCTGATGAAGCACGGCTGTACAGCAAATTTATTTTACCATCTGATCTCTGCCATCTTACACATCACTCAGCGGCGACCTCAAACCCGAACCCCAGGACGGAGACTCTCCACGCCAACACGCTACCTACAGTCTGCTTTTTCTACTGTCCACCCTACGACCAAAACACAGAAAGACACGACGACGTCACACGTGTTGTAAAAAGATGTGATGCCTGTACGGACTGCTGAAAAATCATTTTAGATTGCTGCTTATTTATTTGGATTTTTTATTATTTATTATTATTATTATTTAGTAAGGATGATGCAATTAGCTGTTTTTCAGTTCTTATAATTGTTGGTTATTTTTTATGTTTAGAACAAACATAAAGAAAATGTTAAATCTGAAGTTTAAGTGACTTTAAATGCAGCAGAATCTTCGCCATGATTTATATCGTCATAAATATCGATATCGATCAATATAAAAAATATATCATGATAAAAAATGTTTTCGTATGTCCAGCCCTGGGTCAGACCTTACTGATGTTACTGTTGATGACGTAATGACGACGGTAACGGTTCGTCTCCCTGCAGATGGCGTCTCCAGCTGTGGCGTCTACCAAGTCCCGTCCTGGAAGGAAGAGGAAATCAGAACAGGAACTTCCTGCCCCCCCACAGACGGCCCCAAAGAAACGGGGCAGGAAACCAGCCTCCACCTCCGCAGCGGCGTCGGTTACCGCAGCTTCCTCCTCCTCTGCGTCAGCCTCCGGTGGCTCGTCAGCGGGGAGCTACGCCGCGGCCACCATCTTGGCTGCTGAAGCCAAACGGAGAGCAGCCAAGGAGTCTTCCACCAAACCCGACGTCCAGGAAACGGCGCTGCCAATCAAAAAACGCAAAACCCGAGAGACGGTGGAGGAGAGGGAGAGCGTCCAGACTCCCGCAGCTTCCGTGATTGAAACTGTAGGAAAGGCTGCTGGGGAGGGAGGCACGGGGGGCGGAGTTTCATCGGCAGAGCCTCGCCCCTCCTCCTCCTCCGAGCAGAGCCAATCACAACCACAGAAGCTGCCGTCTGGTTCGGACGAGAGCCAATCACAAGGACACAAGCTGCATAAAGGGAGGAAGCACAAGGAGAAAAGTGTGTTGGTGGGGGAGGGGGGGAGCAGGGAGGAGCACGCAGGTAAACACGCAGGTGAGAAGGAAGGCGGAGCAGGAAGGAGTAGCAGCAGCAGCAGCAGTAGCATTTCTCCATCAAAAAGCCAGAAGAGGAAGGAGCATAAACACCACCATCATCATCATCACCACCATCATCATCGTCATCATCATCGGCACCAACAGTCCTCCTCCCCCTCTTCATCTGATCTGCCTCCTCCTCCTCCTCCTCTTCCTCCTCCAGCTTCCAGACACTCAGTGCCGCCCAGTCAGTCCAGGCCTGAAGCGGACTGTCAGACCGCAGCCCCGCCCACTCTGCAGGCGTCACCCAGACCCCAGCCCAAGGCTACGCCCCCATCCAAGGCTACGCCCCTGTCCCCACCCAAA
>VXCM01002514.1:127706-135206 GCA_014773175.1 Lucifuga dentata
CCCCCCTCATTCCCCACCCACCCTACACCCTCAGCCTCTCCAGACCCCCCATGCCAGACACCCACAGCACCAAACACATTCACCCATATCCCTCCAACCCCAATTGAGGACCCAGTCCCAAACTCAGCCCCAACCCAGACCACAAGTCCAAATCCAACAGCAGCCCAGGACCCTGTCCCAAACCCAGATCCAGCCTCAAAGCCCAACCCAAACGCAAACACAATACAGGGCCCCTTACCAAACCCAGCCCCAGCACAGCACCCCAAACCGAACACAACCCCAATCCAGGACCCTCTCCCAAAACCNAAACCCAGCCCCAGCACAGCACCCCAAACCGAACACAACCCCAATCCAGGACCCTCTCCCAAAACCAACCCCCCCACAGCACCCTAGTCCAAACACAACCTAGGACCCTGACCCAAACACATACTCAGACCAGAACTCTAGCTCAAAATCAACCACAGTCCAGAAACCTTACCCAGATCCAGACCCAACCCAGAACCACAACCCAATCTCATCCCCAGCCCAGGACCCTATCCCATATTCAGCCACAGCACCTATCTCAGCACCACCCACACCCTCAGCCCCACCCACAGCCT
This sequence comes from Lucifuga dentata, assembly GCA_014773175.1. Taxonomy (NCBI): domain Eukaryota; kingdom Metazoa; phylum Chordata; class Actinopteri; order Ophidiiformes; family Bythitidae; genus Lucifuga; species Lucifuga dentata. Next base: position 128,306 of record VXCM01002514.1, read on the forward strand.
CAACCACACCCACAGCCTCAGCCCCACCCACACCCTCAGCCCCACCCACAGCCTCAGCCCCACCCACAGCCTCAGTTCCAGTCCCAAACCGAAGCTCATCCTCAGCTTCAGCCCAGCCAGCAGCCACCACAACCCCAAGTCCAAACTCATTACAGGCTACAACCCCGACAGGCTCCGTCCCCCCATAGCCAAGCACAAACACACTCGCAACAGGTTCAACCCCACCTGCACCCCCAACCCCAACCCCAGCACCACCCACAGCTCCCCAGGTCCCACGTGCAGCACGTCCAGCCTCAGCAACCACCTCCCAACCTAACCAGACCCAGCCTGGTCCCGGTTCAGCAGAACCAGAGCGAACAGCCTCAAGATCTCAGCACGTCACGACCGAGCCGTGGGAATCTGCCGTCGGGCCGAGAGGGCGGCGTGGAGAGCATCAGGGCGGAGCCATCGATGCCGTCAGCCAACAGAGAGGTTTTAGGCGGAGGAAGAGGGTCAAACAGCACCCCCAGAGCTCCCAGTACCATGCCAGTGGTCCCAGGGCCTCCAGGAGGAGCGGGGCCCGGGATCGGTCCGGGTCCCGGGGCGGAGGGCCGGCCTCGGCTCCGGGCCGAAGCAGAGGCAGCAAGTGATGGCAGGGAGCTCAGAGACATCGTCCCCCAGTCCGCCGTTCCCTGTCCCAGCCGAGAAGAGACCGTCGAGTCTCGGACTGCAGTCAGCGAAAGAGTCAGCTGATTGGTCGGGCCGGTTGATTGACAGGCCAGTAACCAGTAGACTGACAGGAGGATGTGGACTGGGTTGTGTGGAGGTTTAATGTTTTTACACTGTTTCAGGTAGAAGGTAGCGTCTCGTAGAGCTGGTAGGACTTCCTGTCTGTGACTCGGTTTGGTTCGTCTGGAGACCCTGAAAGCGACAGCCGAGAGGGAAACGGTCTTTTTCTAGGAAAAACTAAATGAAAAGGAAAATCCGATAAAAAGGTGTGTGTGTGTGTGTGTGTATATATAATCAAAAGGCAGCTGTTGTGTCCCGCTAGTCTCCGTGGGAAGGGGAGTGGGGGTGNTATAACCTGTTTTTTGTTTTTTTTTTTGGTATTTTGATAGTTCATTGTTTTGTCTCTGTTATACAGCTTTAAACTGATATTATTGACAGACGATCCCTTACTCATAGCTGTGCTGCTGACTGACGGTCTCTTATTTAAAGTCCTGCTATTGACTGAAGATCTCTAACTAGACGTTCTTTCCTGACGGTCCCTCACGTAAAGCTTCAGAGGTGATGGGGGGCGGCGGTCTGCGTTAAACCGGTTTATTTTCCCTTCTCTTCCCGTACGCTCCACGATGGGAATTAGTTCGTATCTTTTTTCAGATCCATGTCAGACGCCCCCTACTGGTAGCTAAGCTGGTATCAAGGACCGAGCCGGACCCCATGCTGAGCTGGGTTCTCAGTCTGAATATAGTTTGAAATATATGACCAGAAATTTGAAGAGTTCTTGATTAAGCTGACCAGATTACACCTCAAAGCCTCAAAAATGGACGTCAGTTTAGTTTGATACGATAAAAAAAACGAAGAAGTCGGATGTTTCTCATGTATTTCAAACGTATGAATGGCTGTTCTTCCAGGTCATTCAGAAACAGCAGGATAGAAATTCTTCCATAGTGGCTGCATTTCTTCTGTTTCCTGTTTTGGTGGTCTTTTTTTTTNTTTTTTTTTTTTTTTTTTTTTTTCCAAAAGCAGTGCTTCTAACTCAAACCAAACCCACTCTGAAAGTAGCTTCGTTTCAGTTTGAGTCATGATGAATGTGTGAGAGATGAAGTTTCGTTTTAAGACTTGTCTATATGTTGAATGTCTGGAACAGTTTACACTCATTCCCACTTTCCACAGTCAGCCTGCATGTCGCTCGCAGAACTCGCAGGCCTTCCACGCCGCTGCACACACACACAGGTCGTTGCTGTCGGCCATGTTGGTCCTTCAGTCCGCGTTATGTTCGGTTCCACCAAAAGTGTTTGCTTCCCGATGTCGTCTTCCCTCAAATCGTGGAGGGAATTCCCAAAATACCCGGATGTAAGATGGCTGCCAAACCAAGTGAAATTTGGTTCCAAATTAAGCAAAGGAAGGTACAGAAGATAAATAGTATCACAAAGAATTTAAATCAACACTGAATTTAAAGCCACAAATTCAGATCGAAAAAATTCAAGTTGTGTATATTCAAACTGCAGTATTCAGGTTTCTCAAATTCAGATTGAAAAAGTTTAAGTAGAACATCCTTCATGTGTTTTTCGACTTCTAGCGTGACACGTATCCCATAATTCATTGCAGCAGGTCGTCTGCAGCTCAGATGCTGCAAAGAAAACCTACAAGTTGATATTTAAAATGTTCTACTATTGCTGCAGGTTATAGTTTAAAAAAACAAAAAGGCTTAAAGCTTTTTTTTTAAAGAGGAGCAGAAGAAGAAGAAACATCCACCTTAATTAAATAATTTAAAAAATTAAAGGACTATACCAGTGATTTTACATGTTTGAGCCCAATATATACAACTCACAGGTTGCCAAATCTCCTAATCTTTCAAAATTACATGTTCACCACCTTAAAATTCAATGCTTCGCCTGCTAACATCTACGGTCAATTGTAGAAGGCTCTGTTGTTTTAATCTCTTGATAAAAGCCGTCTTCTCCTGGGACTATTTTCTCTGGCGGAGGCATACATTGTCTCTTATAGCTCCGTATTGGATCGGTTAAATAAAGTTACTCTGACAAAAAATTGTAATCGCTGTTAAAACCAATGACAGCCTGGAAGGTAGGAAAAACAATTCTAAAATTTACCACTCCAGTACAGTTTTTTTGGAAACTACTTGCCAGTAACGTAACGTGTATGCAGGTTGCATTTATTGGGCTTAAACATGCAAACCACCAGCATGCTCCTTTAAACTTGTTTATTTTACTGGTTTAAGTTGAAAATGTGTTTACTTTATTTTTATTGGTTGAGAGGCTTTTTTCCAGCTTCAGTCGTCCGTTGCTCTCTCACTCACTTCCAGCTGAGTTCATCATGAGGGAAACAACGAGCTATTATGGAACCAAATGCAGTTACCATGACAACGTGGGGGAAGATGTTGCTCTGTAACGCTTCAGGTTTATAGGTGCTGACACGCCTTCTGGATGTTTGTTAAATAGGAATCGGTCTGAGTCTGGTCTGAGAGTTTGAGGACAGAAAATATGAAATTACACGATGTTTGGAGGAATTTCTAGATTTGAGTGAAGCATTATGGCGTTCATCACTCACGAAGCTGCATCAACATCTGCCTCTATAGCTAAAAAAAAAAAAATCCTGCCATAGTTAGATCCTGACTGATAATATATCGTTTGGCCAATATCAATGTTTTAGAGTTAAAAAAAAAAATCAGATAATGATGATTGACTGATATTTGCTTTCTTTAATAAACATTTTGTCAAGGATCCCTTAAAAGACCATACCAGTCATTTTGCATGTTTGAGCCTAATATATTCAATTTTCATACACGTAACGTTTCTGACAATCATTTCCAAAGCATACTACTGGAACGGTGAATTAAAAATGTTTTTCCTACCTTCCAGACCTCCATTGGTTTCAGTTCATTCTGCTATTAAAATCAACTTGTTGATACTTTAAACGTTCTTGGGATAGGTAATCCATCATCACCAACAAGACGTGTATTCAGGTTTTTTTAGAAGTTATGTAATTTTAGTGTTTAAGCTCAATAAAAAGCGTGGAGTGAATGTATGCCTCCACCGGGGAATATAGTCCCAAAAGAAGACCTGCGTTTATGGAAAAATTTAAAGGACCGTGACTTCATAAGGCTGTGTAACTATTAGCAGGAGAAACATGGATTTTTAAGGTGGGTGTATCACTTGAATATTTGATTTTGAAAGATTAAGAGATTTAGCAAAATATCAGGAAAGCTGAAATACAGTTTTATCCTTTGGGAAATGACTGTCAGTAACGTAACATGTATGAAAATCAAATATATTAGGCTCAAACATGCAAAATGGGTGGTATGATCCTTTAAATTTGATTCTTGGAGTTGTTAGAAAAGGATGATTTGCAGAGAGACTACAGCACCCTCTGCTGGACAAAATCTGTAGCAACACTTTCAGAACTTTGCAGAACATCAGGACTAAGTGATTACTCATGTTTACAGAAACGTAATGTAACTAACAAAGCTGCTGTACTTTTAGGAATTCAGAGAAACTGGATTTGTTGGATGCATAAATCTGGATCAGTTTGTAGCAGAAAGTTGGAGAGTAATTTGAGCCTGTTGAAAAGCACGAAAAGACAATATCTGATTCCTTGTTCTAAAATAATTTGTCAGCTCAAAACTTCTGCAGATTGATTTTTGTTCTTATCCAACAGATTTGGCATCACGAAACCAACGTCTACCTTTAACGTGTCATTTTCCACCAAACCGACAAAAAATCCCTCAGAAATCCTTCCTGTTGCTGCACAGTCATCAAAGTGCATTATTTTAATTATTAAAAAATATAAAGATAAAAAGTGAAAAAATGTTTGCATTGGGCATGTGGATCTGCATCACAATCCATATATTCACAACCAATCATGATGTTTGACTGATGGCAGCCATGATTTATGTATAAAACCAAAATCCTGTTTGAGAAAATTCAGATTTTGTAGGATGAAATGTGCAAACTTTTACAGTTATAAACATTTATAAACAGAAATATTTAAATTTTGCTGTCGTGCCACTTATATGCTAAATGCCGTCAGCGTTTTCAGGATGAGTCAGAGCTGATGTGTCAGGTAACATAGACGAGTTTAAAACAAGCCAGGTTTGTTTGATTGGATGAAATGAGGTGTGGAAAAATATCAAAGATAAATTTATGTTGAATCAATGAATCCAGGAAAACAGTATTTTGCTTCTGTGCATCATGATTCAGGAGTCCAAAATTATCCTCTGTGGTGGAAATAATAATATATTTTAGTTAAAGGTGCCTTTCAAGGCCCTCAAGGTTGCCTCAAGAATGAAAAGCAGCAAGAATAAAAGAATATTAATAAAATCAGACATGATAAAACAGAATCCTGACAGATCGCAGACTTGGATCCGGCTTTGTGGACATTTGGTGTTTTTCCACATTTCAGGAAGTGAAAAACGAGAATTGTGTTCCCTCTGTGTGTGTGCTGCTGCCCGCCGTCCGTTAGCATGCTGTCATCACAGCAGACTCCCGGTTTCTATCAAACGTCCCTCCTGAACGGACTCGACCGGCACAAACTACAGTAACCAGCCACCATATTGCATGTTCCAGAGTTTAGTGCCTATAATATTGTGCGTCTTGCCAGAAGCCACCATGTCAGCCAAGCCATGTTGTGTTTCTAGACTTAGTAGTGATGTGTGTGGTGACTTCATAGTTGCTAATATTGAGGATGAATATTATGCTTTTACTCTGGTTGGAATTCAGTGGAAACTCCAATACACTGTCGCTGTAGACAAAACTAGTTTTTACCTGTTTTCTTAATTTTCTTTCTAACTAAAGGCATTTGTTGACCCCTGATGTTTTGGTCGTCTGAGTGTCTGAACTGCAGATTTACTGTTTCACACGACGACTTCCAGGAACTGAAGCCGACAAACGAACGGCCTCGTTTCCACCGCAGGACCGAACCGCCGCGCCGGAAAAACAGCAAATAAGAAGCTTCATATTTTTTTATGTGCAGAAAATTACCAAATGCTTAACGGTCAAACAGTTACTTTCTAAAATGTTTTTATTCATGCTATATTCCAAAACTTTGGTCCAGAGTGAACAACAAAGATTGGATGGACTGAAATTTGGTGAGGATAAATAACGATCCTCCAGCATTTCTTGCAGCAGATCAAAATGTAAAATTTACTTCATGACAAGTTTGAAAATCTACTATCTAAAGTTCAAACATTTGGAATTTTCCTCTGGATCGAAGAAGATCCAAGTGAGCATTTTCCATCAAAGCTTACTGCTCCATGGAAACTTTGGGTTGAGAAGAAGCTCCGCCCACATGAGGATGGTTTTAGGGGAGTTATGCTGCAACTCTGAGTCGATTGGGAAAAGTCAAGAGAAAACTTGGAATTCCGACTCGGAAAATTCTTCATCCCAGAGTTTGATGTTATTTCACCATGGCTCCTGAACACTAATTCCTCTATTTATAAATGAGAGTTTAGAAGCTTTTTCTTTAAATCCATCAGCATGCAGAGCAGTAACAGCTTAAACATGTAACTGGTGATGCAGCAGCTGTTCTGAAAAGGTAAATAGCTCATAAATGTTAAAACATTAAAGCTTCTTTTCAGTCCGACACAGCAAACAAAACTAAAGTTTTCATGTTGTCTCCCGCTTTGTTTAGCAGGAACGCGTGGCGATCGTAAATTAATACGGTTTCCCATTTCCGAGGTACGACGAACGCAGCGTTTGTCCTGCCTGGTGACGTCAAAAAAAAAAAAGTTCCAAAAAATGCCTTAGATTTACCAAAATGCAGCTTTAGTGAGCTAACGCTAATGGCTAACGTTAACGGCTAAAGTTAACAATTAACGCTAGCAGCTAATGCTAATGGCTAACGCACAGGTCAGTATTATCAGCTAATATTGGGTTTAAGATTGGCTGTATAAGTGTTTTTATTGTATGTTGGTAGATATGAGGAAAAATACATGTAAATGTTTTCTAATCTACAGTTTTATTGATATTTTACTCATTTTTCAGATTCATATAAATCAGAAAGTCTGCTTGGTGGCGTCACATGTAGTTCAGTCCACCTACCAGCAGGTGGTGCAATAACAGCTGGAAATGGAGGCATCAAAGAACTCATTCATTCGTTTCTTAATTTTTCATCAAGTTTCTAACATGATTGTTCAGAGGAACATTTTCTCTGTAAATCATCATTTACAGAGAATTTATTAAGA
>VXCM01002514.1:140206-152472 GCA_014773175.1 Lucifuga dentata
CTTTCTTTCTTTCTTTCTTTCTTGGCTTACATAAGGATTTTGCCTCTTTAGTGCCATCTGGTGGCAGCTACAACTACAACATTAGCAAATGTGTCAAAGCAACAAACCCTGAATATTTTACATTAATTTATTTTATTTTATTTTATCTCATTTTATTTTATCTTATTTATTTTATTTTATCTTATTTTACTTTAACTTATTTTATTTTATCTTATTTTATTTTAACTTATTTTATTTTATTTTATTTTATCTTATTTTATTTTAACTTATTTTACCTTATTTTACTTTAACTTATTTCATTTTATTTTATTTTATCTTATTTTATTTTAACTTGTTTTATTTTAATTTATTTCATTTTATCTTATTTTACTTTAACTTATTTCATTTTATTTTATTTTATCTTATTTTATTTTAACTTATTTTATTTTATCTTATTTTACTTTAACTTATTTTATTTTATTTTAACTTATTTTATTTTATTTTATTTTATCTTATTTTATTTTAACTTGTTTTATTTTAACATTTCATTTTATTTTATTTTATTTTATTTTATTTTATTTTAATTTATTTTATGATTTTACACCCTGTCTTACTGAGATGCCACTCAGCGATTGTTCAACGTTTTCATTTAATGTTACAAACTACAAATTAAAGGTGAATGAATTCAAACACTTTGTGTGTGTGTGTGTGTGTGTGTGTGTGTGTGTAGATGACCAGTCTCGGGTCTTGTTGTCTCTGTTTACCTCAGACTTTGACTGTGATTACATCAACGCCAGCTTCATCCAGGTGAGAGCATCACACCTTCCTTCCTTCCTTCCTTCCTTCCTTCCTTCCTTCCTTCCTTCCTTGCTTCCTTCCTTCCTTCAGTTTTTCCTTGCTCCTCAGTTCTTTCTGTCTTCCTGTTGCTGCAGCTTTTATTTTTAGCTGCAGCTGCAGGTGCGGTAATGCTGCTGTTTGTCCTGCAGGGGGCGACAGCAGACAGGAAGTATATCGCCTGTCAGGCTCCTCTGAGCTGCACTCTGGCTGATTTCTGGAGAATGATCTGGCAGAATGACGTCAAGGTGAAACTCCTGCAGCAACCGCCTAATATCCAGGAGTTAGTCTGAGTCACATACATAAAACACGTCAAACTACACACATGTTTTATTCCAGCTCCTCAGATTTTCTATGTTTCATATCTTTGTTTAGCAGGTCATCAGTGTTTGTCCAATTGTGGGAGATGTGCTTAAATGTGTTTTCAGGTGATAGTCATGTCTGAGTTTTTCTGTTCCAGGTGATAGTCATGGCCTGCAGAGAGATAGAGATGGGAAAGGTAAAATTTGTTTATTTTACATTCTGATTGTCTTTTTTTTACGTTCTATTTACACAAGTAAAATCATAATGAAATATGAATCCTCATAATGTCCTTAATTCTGAACATTTCTAAACAAAACTTTCCCCAATATTTACAGTTTCTAAAAGAATTTTCTTGTTTTGTGGAACAAAGTATAAATGAGCTTTTAAGAAATAAATTCTCTCTTAATAATAATCTCAAGTTGACTGTATCTTTGTTAATGATAGTATTTTTTAAATTAATAATTGTGTTTTTTTTGTCTCTGTAGAAGAAATGTGAGTGTTACTGGGCTGCTCTTCATCAGTCGACTTCATTTGGACCATTTTCTGTCTATAATGTAAGAAAAACTTTATTTACTGCACATAAACATACATCTTCTGGATCTACAGTATTTTTAAATTCAGCACTTTGGATCCAACTAATATACACAATAAAATCCAATTTTTAAAACTAATAAATGTCATATTGTTATGCAAATATACGTCTAAACTGTCAGAATTGTAATGATTTATTTAAAATTTCACTGTTTAGTGTGAAATATGAAATAAATGCTAAAGTAACGACATAAATACAAATAAAAACAGGTATTTTTTGTTAGTCTGGTGTAGTAACATCGTGTCTCCGGCAGGGGGAGACGCGTCACAACGAAGACATGGTGGTGAGAACTCTGACGGTTACTTACCAACAAGTAAGAACTTTGACGTGACATCATTCAGAGAGAAAATCCTGTTTTATCATCATGGTGATCTTATGATGAGATAAAACACGTCTCTAAAACAAACTGACGTTTAGGTAAATCCTCCTCTTCTTCTTTTCCTCCAGACGACAAGATGTTTCATTTCTGCAGATAAGAAAAAGGAGGGAATAAGAGAAGAAAAAAGAAAAGCAGTAATGATGTAATGTTTGACAGGTCAGCCGTACGGTCCATCATCACCACTTCCTGTCCTGGCCGGACCACGACATTCCCTACGAGACCGCCGGAGTCCTCAGCCTGCTGGAGCAAGTCAGGAACACGCAGGGAACACACACCTCACCTGTGCTCGTACACTGCAGGTACACACACACACACACACACACACACACACACTCCATCACTCTCTAAATGCCTGCTAATTTCACATCATTACTAAAGCGTGTTTTTGCCAGCAGTGCAGCTAACAGGTCAGATGGTCATGAACATTCAACAGGCCATATCTCACATATGGCAGCTTACCACACACGCATGTACACACACGCACGCACACACACACACACACACACACACACACGAACAGATGCATCATGCATGCTAANCACGCACACACACACACACACACACACACACACGAACAGATGCATCATGCATGCTAACTGTGCCATCGTCAGCAGGTGTTACCTGCTGCATATTCACAGCCTCCTGCTTTCTCTGTGTGTGTGTGTGTGTGTGTGTGTGTGTGTGTACTTCAGTGCAGGCTGTNCTCCTGCTTTCTCTGTGTGTGTGTGTGTGTGTGTGTGTGTGTGTGTACTTCAGTGCAGGCTGTGGGAGGACAGGAGTCATCTGTGCTCTTGATTACATCCATGACCTGCTGGTTACCGAGGTAACATGTAACACAAAGCATGACACACAACCAGAATCACTAAAGCTCTGAGACACCAAGGACAAACTACAACACTCCATCTCACCCCATCTCACCCCTACTTAACCCAAACAGCTTCCTCTTGATGAAGGAGCAGAATTCATCGTATCATATCATATCATATCATATATCATGCCATATCGTATCATGTCATATCGTATCATGTCATATATATATCATATCATATTGTCATGTCATATCGTATCATATATCATATGTCATATATATCATATTGTATCGTATATCGTATCATGTCATGTCATATATCATATCGTATCATGTCATAATTATATCATATATCATGACATATCGTATCATGTCATATATCATATATCATGTCATATATCATATCATGTCATATCGTATCATGTCATATATCATCATATCATATCGTATCATGTCATATATCATATTGTATCATGTCATATATCATATCATATCATATCGTATCATGTCATATATCATATATCGTATCATGTCATATCATATATATCATATTGTATCATGTCATATATCATATAGTATCATGTCATATATCATATCATATTGTATCATGTCATATCATATATATCATATCGTATCATATCATATATCATGTCATATCGTATCATGTCATATATCATATCATGTATCATATATATCATATCATATATCATGTCATATCATGTCATATCGTATCATATCGTATATATCATATCATATATTATATCATGTCATATCGTATCATATCATATATATCATATCATATATTATATCATATGTCATCGTATCATATATATATCATATCATATATCATATCATGTCATATCGTATCATGTCGTCCTTGACGTTTCTGCTGCACCGTTTGCAGCAGATCACAGCAGACTTCAGCATCATGAAGGTTGTCGTGGATCTGAGGAGGCAGAGACCTGCTGCAGTTCAAACCAAAGTAAGAGTTCATTTCTGCACTCAGCCACCAGAGGGCGCTCTCTGTGGAGCTGTGACCGGGGGTGAATGAAAAACATCAGGTTAGCTCTTATAACAAATGCATCTTCACTTTCTTAGCAACCGTTGAGCAAAGTTCTTCCAGTGTGGCCAATTTAATCTAATCTAATCTGATCCGATCTAATATAATATAATATAATCTCTAATCTAAATCTAATATAATATAATATAATGTAATATAATATAACATAATATGATCTAATCTAATATAATCTCGTTCTGAGAGTGAGCAGGGGTAAATCTGAGCATCATGTTAGATTAGTGAGAGCAAAGTAACTCAGAGTGTGTACAGACATTTCTGAGTGTGAGTGTTAAATATTTGCAGATTATCTCTGAGATCTGCTCTGACTGACATGTGGCGGGGAATGACCTCCATATGTTTTCATTTTGCTGGACACAGACCTTCCTGATTTGACAGGTGAAGGAAGTTTCCATCACCTTCTGACTTTTCCACAGGCATGTCAGAGAAAGTATGCTAAATGTTAGCATGCTAAATGTTAGCATGCTAATGCTAGCATTCCGTTCAAAGCACAGCTCAGCCTAAATACATCTGAGGCTGATAAAAATTCAGTTTTGGTGCATCTGACAGTTGCTTTTTCTGCTGAACATTACAGTTTTGTGCATGTCCTCTGCCGTGGCAACAGACTTAAACTTAAAACGTGACAAGCAGAGAATTAAAAAAAAAAAACTGATGAAACTGAAAAATGTAAACGTGTTTGTGTGTTTCTGCAGGAACAGTATCAGTTCATCTTCTCTGCTGTCATCTGTATGTTTGAACAAATCCTGCAGGGAGCAGATGGCCTGACCGAGGTAACACACACACACACACACACACACACACACAAAACCTTCAAATTACTGATAATTTCATTGTTGTGTGTTNGGGGGGGGGGTTCAGGATTTTGGTAAAACATCAGGTTAGCTCTTACGCTAACAAATGCATCTTCACTTTCTTAGCAACTGTTGAGCAAAGCTCTTCCAACGTGGTTAATCTAATCTAATCTAATCTGATCCAATATAATATAATATAATATAATCCAATGTAATGTAATATAATATAATATAATCTCTAATTTAATCTAAATCTAATGTAATGTAATGTAATATAATATAATATAATGTAATATAATGTAATATAATATTTTGGAGTCTGATAACGGAGACAAACCTACAGAAAGTTTATGTTTGTCAGATCCAGTACAAGTGTCGGAGACAGAGAGGAATCAGCTGCAGGAAAAAAGGAAGTTACAGCAAAGAAAAAGAGGAAGTACTGTTTGAGCAAACTTCCTGTATGCAAATTTACTAACAGACGCTTGTTTTGAGAGACAGTTGTTGAAGACAGAGAGAGAGAGAGAGAGAGATGCTTATTAATCTAATGGAGGATAAACTCTGACAGGTGAGTTTGCTTTAACGATGTTATTCAATGAACCTGTCAGTCATTCTGAGCTCCTTATCTATCAAATCCATCATCAGACGCATCACCAGCAGCAGCAAAGATTCATACGAACAGGAAAGAGCTCATATTAACATGAAGAGTGCTGCTGCTTTAAGCTGATTAAACTGGAACTTTCTGCTGGTTTTTTTTTTTTTTTTTTTTCAGAAGACAGCAGAGGACAAAACGACGACGACACCTTCATCAGATACGAGGTATCAACACTAAAAACCTGAAACGATTCTGCCGTCTGAGGAAGCTTTACAGTATCAGAAATCTGAAAATGGGCGTAAAGAGAACATAATTATTATCAAATTTCTTAAAAGCAGCATAAAAAAATCAAGTCGTTAAAAACACCATCTGAGCTCAGAACCAGATTTAAACCGTTTAGCTTCAGTTAGACAAAAAAACTTAACGAATTCAAGTTAAAGCTGCTTCAAACGTGATGTTAATTTTAAGAGTTAATGATCGTTTCCTCTGTTATCTATCTATCTATCTATCAAGGGCAGGCAGGCAGGATGTCTCACCCCAAGGTGTTAAATTAACACTTTCGCACCCTTCTCACCCTTCTTTTCATTCCTCCATCCCCATATGTCACCTTGTTACTGTGGTAACCGAGCAGCGAGAGGGCAGGAGGAGGAGGAGGAGGAGGTGAAAAGAAGAAGAGCAAAAGAGTGAAGTCAAGGGGAGAAGAGGAGAGATGAGAGAAGAAAGGAGGTGTAGAAGAAAAGCGAGAGAGGAGAGAAATCACCTTCCTCCATTATTGGTTTTTCTCTCTTTTCCTCCTTCACCTCCCTTCACTCCTCCTCCTTCAGTCCTTGTGAAGCGTCTTTCAGATTAAATCCTGTGCGACCTCGTGACCTCAAATGCAGCTTTTCCACGATTACGTCACGTCTTCCTGCTGTCCGTTCAGTACGACTCAGTAAACTCTGTCAGCGATGGCCGCTTAAAATGGCAGGAATATAAAACACGTTAAAACGTCTTCAGAAACGGTTAATATGATGTGACGATTAAAAAAAAGTGCGTAGTGTCTGAGCTGCTGAACGTTTGCTGAAGTATGAAGGAAAGTTAAAGTACAGACCTCAGATCAGCTACAGGAGAATGTTCTGCAACCAAAAACCTCACCTGTCCATCTCACCTGTCTGTGCCACCTATGCATGTCACCTGTCCGTGTCACCTGTCCACGTCACCTCTGTCTCACCTGTCCGTGTTACCTATGCATGTCACACCTGTCCGTGTTACCTGTCCATCTCACCTGTCCATGTTACCTATGCATGTCACCTGTCCGTGTCACCTGTCCACATCACCTGTCCGCATCTCTCCGCCTACACGCTGTCATCGTTTAGCATTTATTCTTTCTCGCTTTCTCTCTTATTCAGATTCTGCCAACAGACTGACATGAACGACACGTACGCTGTGGTCAACAAGTCCAAACAGCTCCACCCCCCCTCTGTAAACCCCGCCCACTCTGCCGTAGCCACACCCAGATTCATCAATGACAGCAGGTAAAGATTATTTGATAAGGTAGAGAAGATCCTCACTAAAGACACGAAACGGCACTTTAACATGTTTTATAAGAAGTATTGATATATTAAAATATTTATATGAATTAATTATACTAAAATTAATTTGTAATTTTATTAATTCCAATGTGATTTTGTTTTTTAATCTTAGAGCCACACCCTCCACTCATCACTATGACAACGATCCCGTCGGCGCCTCAGCGATCCCGGTCTACAGCACCGTGAAGCCCCGAGCTAAACCAATCAGCTCCTCTCATTCTGACACAGCCGTCTATCACATGGCAGCACCATCCAATCCTAGGCTGGGGGAGGGGCCACTGTCACTATGCAGCAAGACAGAATATCACCTGGTGTCAGGTAATGAGGACAAGAAAGGGAGGAACTAAGGAAAGAAGGACAAATGGACTGATGAAAGGAAAGATAATTCATGTGAATAAAGAAAATGTTAAGATGTTTGTTTTTTTTTTCGTTTCTTAGCCGAACACGCGGCTGCTGATTATGATGAATACGAGGAGTTTTCTCATCCTGTGACAGACCAGCTCACCTGCTCACCTGGAGCCATCGGTCAGACTCACCTTAACGGCTCCTGTGTGTTTTTTATTTTTACTCTTTTAATCAGGTTTGAAGTGGATATTTTTATTGATGTAAATGTATGTTTTGTTCAGGGTTTAACTGTCGTATCCAGAAGCCCAGAGGACCCAGAGATCCTCCTGCTGAGTGGAGCCGACTGGACAGATGAAAACCTGGACTTTAAAACAAACTGCTAGACTGGATCAGATTAATCTTTTAAACTGGATCAGATTATTCCTTTAACTGGACTGGACTGGGCTGGTCAGACTGGACTGGATTAACTAGACTAGGTTGCAGCTGATTAAGATACCACATAGTTTAGTTTTAGTTTATTTGTTTTCACATATACAAAAAGAAAAATACAAGATTACATTTAAAAAAAAGCAGATGTGAAGAAGAACTGCAAAAAAAAAAGAAAAAAAAACCCTGAAGAGGCTTATACAGGCACTTCACCAGAACATGCATGTCATCATGTAATTCATAACAGAACATACATGTCATTATTTAATTCATAAGACAGTTTGAAAAAGAAAATCAGAAAAAAGAAAAATAAACAACAAAACAAACAGATCAGTCTGATTAAACATATTTGGGTCTCCATCTTTGTACACTGGAATAATTTATGTTCTTTTCAGGTCAGAAAGGACAAAGAAAGGTTAAAAAGTGAGTTAGAGGCTCCAGTATTAAGTCTGGATTGGTTGGTAAAGATTACTGTCATCAAACCCAGGAGACGCGTTTTTTAGGTTCCTTATGATTTTATGAACCTCAGCTTCCATTACTTAGGAATAAAAGATTCTGTGTTATTGAATAATTCATAAACTTTGTAGGATTACTTTTACTTAAAGGAATCTTGGAAGCTAAATTATCACCTACTTCAGAAAAAAACTGGTTGAATTTAAGAGCGATTTGCTGAGGATCACTTATATCTCCATCAACAGTGAAATTTTGATGGAAGCTGATCATGGAATTAATAGTTAATCATAATTGCTGCATGTTATTTCATAATTGGACAGTTTAAGGTTAAAGTAGTAGCAGTAGCTAGCATACTAGCTAGCTACAGGTGTACTTCCAGTATACTTCAAGTGGTTAGCTAGCATGCTATCTAGGTTAGCACTTCCTGTTAGCATACCAGCTACCACTCAAAATTAGGGCAGCATGCCTGTAGTAAGCTAGCACACCAATTTAAAGCTAGCTAGTTGCAGACTTACTGTGGTATACTTTCAAGTGTTTAGCTAACACGCTATCTAGGCTAGCTGGTATTAGCGGAAGTAGTTTTGAGAAGAAAGTTGAATTTGGCCGTAAAACAAAAACACCCGGCCAATCAACACACGAGGTGGNGAGAAGAAAGTTGAATTTGGCCGTAAAACAAAAACACCCGGCCAATCAACACACGAGGTGGGCGTGGCTATCGGAAGTCTGAGTCAAAGTTTTTTGTGGGATGCAGCCTTTGGTCCCTTTGGTCGTCAGACGGCTTGAATGAAGTCGGATGAAGTCTGCGGCTTCAGTCATGAGTTCTGCTGCAGAGTTCTGGAGCGTTTTATTCCCTGCTGGTGAATTCATGTGATCTGATGTTTTTCTGCTGAAAACATGCATGTTTTCACACGCAGACAGAATGCTAAACACGTTTAAATGTTTGTTTAATAAATAAAAAATTATATACATTTTTAACTAAAGCACATTTGTGAGATTTTTTTACCAAACAGAACAGATGAAATATCAATTAATAATAAGAAAAATAGAAAAAAGGTGAAAAAGGAAAAAAAAAAAAAATCAAATAGCTAAATGCAAATTTCTTTCCAAACGACTAGGCAGAATTAAATGTTTAAAACCGAAAAATATAGAAATATGGGACACGAGCAATAAAAGATTGTGCTTTAATATGGTGTCAAATTTTTGTGGGTGTGGCTTCTTTTGATTGAAACCAAATATAAAGACACTGTGATCAACATTTGCTGGCATTTGGTCTATAGGTGGCGCTACAGCAATATCATCAATGTAAAAGTCCATAAGTCGGTAATCACCTCTCAATTCATCCTTCTACAAAATTCCAAGTCAGGATTCAGGAATTCTCCAAAAACCACGGCCACCATCAGCCAATCAGAATGATTGTCTGTTACCACGTGGATTTTGATGTTGACGGGATATTTTTCTATTGTTAAATAACAGGTTGTTTTTAGGTGATTATGGAGTCTGTGACGCTGTGAGTTCCTGTTGGTAATTTAGCGTCACAGTTCCGCTGATGACCGCTAGGAGGCAGCAGAGTGACACAAAAACAATGTAGATGATGAGTCTTATCTATCTATCTATCTATCTATCTATCTATCTATCTATCTATCTATCTATGCCTGTCTGCTATGATCTTACAGTAAACAAAACTTGAAGGTAGAAATGATCAACTAATGGGTTTTCTGCCCTGATATTGGTCTGTCAGGCATCTCTGTCCCCCTTCAGCAAACTTCATAATGTTTAGGTTCAGGTGAGCACGATGGTTAAGATTTACACTCATCTCTTACCAGGAAGTAGATTGGAGGAGATGAGGAAAGGAAGGAAGGAAACAAAATGTGAACTGCTGACTGTTATATCTTCCAGGAAAG
The DNA here is from genome assembly GCA_014773175.1 of Lucifuga dentata. Classification (NCBI taxonomy): domain Eukaryota; kingdom Metazoa; phylum Chordata; class Actinopteri; order Ophidiiformes; family Bythitidae; genus Lucifuga; species Lucifuga dentata. The sequence goes on from VXCM01002514.1 coordinate 150,259, forward strand.
GAGGAGCAAAGGAGAGAAAAAAAGGAGTCAGGATGGAAAGCAGATAGGAAAGGAAAGGAAAAGGAGACATAGGGAAGAAGAAGAAGCAGTAAGGAGAGAGTAGGGAAAGATGTAATGAAGAGAATGGGAAGGGATTATATGAAGGGATTATGCAGAAGAAAAGCAGGAAGGAAAAGATGGAGGGAGGGAGGTAAAGGAGGAGATAGGGAAGGAAAGGAGGAGGTAGAAAAGGAAAAGAGGTAGAAAATGAACAAAGGCAAGAAATGAGGGAAGTTTATGGAAGTAAAAGTATGTAGAGAGCACAGACGGGAGCCCCGGAGTTTGGTTTTGTTTTGTTTCTCTCTCTCTGCTTTCACGTTGTTGGAGCCACCCGAGGTACCGACAATTCAAGTTCTCAACAGNCCGAGAAAAGTCCCACCTCTCCCGATGGCCAATCCGACTATGGTAGAGAGTGTGATTTTTTTTCCCTTTTGCCCTTAATCATCCAATAATATGTCACCTTCAGTTCTTCTTTGGCTCGTCATTGGCCAGATTCTCTCAAACCAATCAGATTTTTGTGAGACAGAAAGCAGCCAATCAGAGACAGAGCTGCAGGGTTTGATGCATTCAAACAAAAACAGCCACGATGGATTAAAACATCCTTAAAACACATGATTTTGTGTTTTATTGTGTACGTACTGTATGTTGACGTGTAATGTTGCATGTTATCGCCCCCTGGTGGCAGAAAGCAGGAAAAACATCCCAAAGTCTGGTTCTGTCCAACGAGGCATCATTCCCGTCGCTACGGGGAGCATAGAGATGGAAAGATGAGGAAAGATTTTGGCAAGAGCAACTTTACAGCTGGTTAAATGGAACACACACACATACACACACACACACACACACACACACACACACACACACACACACACAGTGAGGCAGTAGCCAAGGAGAGTGTAACAGAAAAAGATTTCAGGCTGAATAGGTGGGTTTGAAACTGTTTCAACACACACACACATGCACACACACACACATGCACACACACACACACACACACATGCACATACACACATACACAAAGGCAGTGAGGATTAAGGTGGTTTCAATTAAACCTTTGGCATGACTGGGTTGTGGTAACTGTGTGTATGTGTGTGTGTGTGTGTGTGTGTGTGTGTGTGTGTGTGTGTGTGTGAGAGAGAGAGAGAGAGAGAGAGAGAGAGAGAGAGAGAGAGTGACATCAGATGCAAGACAGTTTACAAAAGACAGCAAGTGAGAAGACCAAACTAATACACACACACACACACACACACACACACACACGTGCGTGCTCTGTAAATACTGAAACTGCTACAGCAGCTGAGATTATTGTGTGTGTATGTGTGTGTGTGTGTGTGTGTGTATATGTGTGTGTGTGTATATGTGTGTGAATCCATTTTAACCACAGGACCTTCCTGTACTCCCATCATGCTTTGCTATAATAATAGGCCAAACCACACACACACACACACACACACACAGGTNCTCCCATCATGCTTTGCTATAATAATAGGCCAAACCACACACACACACACACACACACACAGGTCATGGGTGTTGTCTTAAAGTGAAGAACAGGTCAACGAGAGAGAAGTGAGAGAGAAGAGGCAAGGAGAGAAAGCTGAGGAATGGAGTGAGGGAGGAGTGAAAACAGAGTGAAAGAGAAGAGGAGAGGTAAATGTTCAGAAAGATGGTGAGAGAACGAAGCAGATGGAGAGAGAGAGAAGTGGAAACATGGTGATAGAAGAGAGAAAAAGACAAATGTGTGAGAGCGATGGAGGGGAGAGAGAGAGAGAGAGAGAGAGAGAGAGAGAAGGACATGAAGAAGTAGAGAAGGAAAGACAGGCAGGCAAGGAAAGAAGGAGGGATGAAGGGAAAATAGGAGAGAAGAGAGGAGGAAACTTCAAATGAAAGAGAGTAATCAGAATGAACTGAAAATACAGATAAAGAGAGTGATGTAGGAAAAACAGGAAGAGGTGGAAAAACAAGTGGGAAGTGATGAAAAGAGAGAGAGAGAGAGAGAGAGAGAGAGAGAGAGAGATGTGGAAGGCAGAGCAAGGAGATAGAGAGATAAAGAAAAAAGATCAGAATGGACTGAATGATGAAAAAAGATAGTGAGTGATAGAGAGCGGTGATGAAATAGAGAGATAGAGAGAGAGAGAGAGAGAGAGAGAGAGAGAGAGAGAGAGAGAGAGAGAG
>VXCM01002514.1:157729-170229 GCA_014773175.1 Lucifuga dentata
ATACTCCAGGTAGGGCTGGTTCCTCCTCGGGGTGTTTTGGAGGTTTGATCGTTCACCAGCAGGAGGATCAGGAAGGTTCATTCGGTGATTTTTAAGCAAAATACAATGCTTGGTGGTGTGTGTGTGTGTGTGTGTGTGTGTGTGTGTGGAGGAGAGGAAGAGGAGGAGGGGGTCTGGGAGGTAGCAGGGCTCCAGACGTTGATCCATTTAAGAAGAACAAAGGGGAGCAAAGCAGAAAAACCTTCAAATTCTCAGCCGGTAAAACGACAAAAAGCTCCGGAGCTCCGTCCGTCCGCCGCGCATCTCCTCCCCGCCTGCCCCAAACCCAAACCCCGGTTTCTGCTCGGCTGCAAACCGCTGAACGTTCCTCCATGTGGCTGAGGAGGAGGAGGATTCATCCTCCATCTGAATCCAGCTGGAAAAGCTTCACTCGCAGCCAGATACCGATCGATCCGAGATTCGGTTCGGGAATTGGGGAAAAGAACCCGGAGAGCTGATCGATCAGTTCATCAGGTCACGGACTGATCAGGAAAATATGATCATGAAAAAAAAAAAAAAANAAAAAAAAAAAAAAAGAAAAAATAAAATCAGTCGGGATCAGTTTAAATCAGATTTAATGATCTAATATGGATGCAAATAAAAAAAACCCTACATCCAATACTCCAAATACTCTACTTCAATGATTCTAAAATACATTTTTTTAATCAATTAATTGATTAGATATGATTTTTAAATAATCACCAACTTGTGATATGGTCAGTGGCACAATAAAGGACTGGAAATCAATTTTTTTTATGGTCAAAGAGGACAGGAAAGACAAAAATAGTCATAACCTATAATGGATCCTGATATTGTCACCAATAGGAAATGAAGGTAACCAATAATAAAATGGATTAGTAATGTGCTAATATGGAATGCCAAACGTGTCAAACGTATAAAAACATGAATAATTCTTATCATGAAATCTTATTTCTTATTGGTCCTTTTGCATAGAGTTATTTATTTCATAATATTGTTTTATATTTAATTTTGGTGCATTTGGCGTTCCATATGCTAAACAGGATTTATGAGACTGACAGCAGAAATCCTCAGCAAAACAAACGAAAAACTCCCACCAACAACTTCAGGTGATTAATCATGTAATCAATAACTGATTTGGATCAGTTTTTTGATAATGAATGTGAAAATGTAAATAATGCGGCCAGTATAAATCCAGCAGTTTTAACTAACACAGGACTGTGTTACATACATTTACCAACAGCTCTTTAGGTGATCAATGATCCGATTGATGAGTCAGTTGATATTCCAGTCAGATCCTGGTGAATTAAAAAGTGATTAAGATGCAGATTTCTGCATCCAAGCTGGAAAACACAAATTCAGCCTCTGAGCGGGATGAAGCGTGATCAATAATCAGATCAATGAGCAACGTGATCAGATGTATCAACAGATAAAAATAGATCGTATGTGATCAGTCAGCACTCATTGTTCTTCTCCACCCACACACACACACACACACACACACACACACACACACACAAACGGTAGCACAGGTCAGGCTTGATCACAAGTCTGGTTAAGGCTCAGCTGAAGTTAGCATAGCTGCTAAGCTAACAGGGCGCCTTTAAAAACTGTTTTGTTGTCAGGATGTTGTATGTTGTTTTTGTCAGGATGTTGTATGTTTGATGGATCCTTTTAAAAAGTCTCTTAAAGCTTCTTTTTCCATGTTTGGACTGACGTCATATCATTAGCCAGATAAAAGTAAAAGTCACCGCTTTGCTAACTTCACTCCACCGTTAGCTTGTTCTGTCATAGGAAGTACAGCTAGCTAACGCTCCAGCTAAGCTAGACTGAGTCAGCACCACTTCCTGTTTGTTTTGCGTCTCTAATCATCAGGTGTTGTGTTTAGCTGTTAGCTTTTTAGCTTGTAGCTGTTAGCCTATTAGCTTGTAGCTGAAGCATTTCAAACAACAGAGGAAGCTCATCTATCTATCTATCTATCTATCTATCTATCTATCTATCTATCTATCTATCTATCTATCTATCTATCTATCTAATTTCCAGTTTGAACATTTAATGGTCAGATTTTCATGAGACAGTAACTGGGCACATTAATGCTCCCCAGAGGATGACCCTTGACCTCTCCTCTGCTGCCACCCACAGGACAAACTTTACATTTTTAGCCCCACTGTTGGTAAAGCTGTACTGGTCGTTCTGTTCACCAGTTGAATGTGACGGTTGTAAAGGATGTTTTGGCCTCTAGGCGGCGCTGTCATGGCTTTACTCTGTTAGCATGAATCTGTTTTTTTATCAATCTTCCTGCTGTTACCGCACTTCCTGTTTTGAAGTTGAAACTTTAACATGTTTCCAGACCTCCTGCAGTTTAATCACATATCACACACATTTTCCTCCTGTGTGTGTGTGTGTGTGTCTGTGTCTGTCTGTGTGTGCGTGTCCATGTTCACCAGCATCAGACTGCTTTCCAGTTCTACAGGGAATTGAACCTTCAACTCTGTAGTGTCAGTCTGCCAGCAGGAAAATGGCAGCTGCAGACTTCATGTGTGTGTGTGTGTGTGTGTGTGTGTGTGTGTGTGTGTGTGTGTGTGTAACATCCATAGATCTGTAAGTAATGGGATTTCCTCCTCTCGTCTCCAGAAAGTCTCAGTTATCCTGCTATTGGAAATCCATCACTGCTACTTATTATGGAATATTGATCATGTACATATATATTTGTATGTATATATGTTCAAATAATGTATAATGTGTGTGTGCGCATGTGTGAGTGTGTGTGGTTGTGTGTGTGTATGACCTTGTGTATAGACTACATTATCATTCAGTTGAAACCAGGTCAATGTGTTACCTGCAGCACTATAAATGCATCTGTGTGTGTGTGTGCGTTTGTGTGTGTGCGTGCGTGTGCGTGTGTGTGTGTGTTGGATAACAAATCATCCTCCTGCGTTTGTTTCTATTGTATCTGACAGAGGAGAGATAAATCTGTTCTGCGTTTTATCTGTTTCAGAATCGATTTGTCTGTTCATCTTTCCAGGAACATAAATTAAGAGATTAAAATATAAATGAATCAATGAAAACCAATAAACTAATCAATACAAGATTTAATATGAATTTATAAAACGTATATGAATCAGGATTTTTATCTTGAAAGGCTGAATTTATTGTAAAAATGCTAATCTAACATAAAGTAAAATATACTCCAGGTGTGTAAACATAAAGCAGTTTGTTCTAAGTGATACTGCAGGTAACCATGGCAACAACAGTGATGCTGATGAATAGTGATGGAGCTAAACTGGCCACAGTGACAGTGTCTTGTTTTTTTGATAATTCTCTCTGAGGTCATCACATGTAGAAAATTACTTTTCAGGAAGGGTTTTTTTTTTCCCACAGCTGAAGTTTGTGGAGAATTTTTCTCTCCTGATGCAGCAACGTTTTTCTCCGATGGTGCAGGAGCCCACCAGACCGAACTCTGATTCGTCAGAAACTTTCCCAGTATCGCATTTCTATGGCTGGAATTTGTAGCTCAGACTTATTGAATAAATGTTCCAGAAAGTTTCCTTCACCTGGCAGCTCGTCTCTTTCTGAAGTTTGCAGTTTTTCTTCACTTTGTCTCTTCAACATCAGGATATTCATCAAACTACAGGATGGATCAAAGAAAACAGTCTTGTTTCTGTTGTTTGCTTGTTGTTGTAATTTCCATGGTGCTTGAATCATGTAGAAATCTCTGCAAAGAACTCGTTTCGGGTAAAATCATTCCTGATTCATTCCAAACTGGCAGTCTGAAAGCGCCTGAGGAAATATTTCACTTTGTACAGAAGGACTTTAAAGTAAAAAGACAAAATTCTATTGTTTCATGATGCAGGATAAAAAAAAAACTCCATCATTTTCCAGGCTGCATGGACATCAGAGAGTCAGAACGTGGCAGAACCCACTTTATCTGGTTAGACTGGGGGTCTGTGTCCAGCAAAATGTTTCTCCTCCTCCTCCTCCTCCTCCTCCTCCTCCAGGCGTTCCCGCTTCACGCAGCGATTATCCAGGTGTTTCTCTGTCAAACTCTCTTTCTGTCTCTGTGTTCTCCCTTCACAAACAAACCTGAAGTGAAACTGTGGCCCGTTATCCCCATTAATATCCCAGTTTATATCCTGTTTATATCCTGGTGTATATCCAGGTTTATATCCCGTTTAAAATTCTGTTTATATCCTGTTTATATCCAATTTAAAATTCCGTTTATATCCCGGTTTACATCCCATTTATATCCAGTTTATATCCTGTTTATGACCCGTTTATATCCAGTTTATATCCCATTTAAAATTCCGTTTATATCCCATTTACATCCCATGTACAGTATATCCAGGTTTATATCCTGTTTATTTCCAGTTTATATCCTGTTTATGTCCCGTTTATATCCCCTGCGATACGTGAGAGGAGACAAAAACACACAGAAAAATGTACAAAAGATGCAGAATTCCTCTTCATTATGAAATGCCAAAACACGCCAAAATTAAATATATAAAAACAATATTATGATATAAATAACTCTATGCAAAAGGACCAATAAATTCTGAAATAATTCCATAAATCATTATCACGAAATCTTATTTCATAATAACACTTTTATTTCATAATACCCCATTTTTATATCTCTCTTTTATTTTACATAATGACACATTTCATGATGAGATCTTAGTCTGTCAATCAGGACCAGTGGGCGTGGCCTTATGCTGATTGGTTGTTCCAGTCAGCGAAGGCAACTTTGTACTACAACTATTAAACTGTCACCAAATTAAGTTTGGGGTTATTTTTTTTTCATGTTAGAAAGTCGCTGCTTATAACTAGAATATCTGGTCAACAAATTAAAATACTGCTGAATTAAAAATTTAAAAAAAATAAAAATTTGTTTTTGTTTTTTTAAAAATTTGTTTTTACGTTTTCGGAGACAGGAAGCTCCACTAGCTAGCAGTTCTAGCAGTCCGCTAGCTGCAGTTAGCAGCTTCCCCAGCTCCCGGTATGACTGACCGGCCATCGTCCTCATTACCATGGTGATAACAGCCTGATATCAGAGCAGCTCTGATGTTTCTGTGATGTTTAAGCTAAAACTCCTTTTGCCAGATAAACACAAACAAACAAACAAACTCTGAATGTCCAATGAAAAACTTTACATCAGATAAATCAGTTTGTAAAGCAGCAAGAACCGGATTTTATCTGAAACATCAGAGCTGCTGGTCAGAACCAAACCGCTGATATCAGCCTGTTATCACCATGGTGATATCTCACACACACACACACACACACACACACACACACACACACACCCCCGCAGCTCCACCCTTCCAGCATTCTGAAAAGGTCTAAAGACGGTGATGTCTGACGGCTCCAACCAAGTCAGATGAGCTTTCTTTCTTTCTTTCTTTATAATTTAATTCAAAGCACACTAACAAAAATCACATGTCATTGTTTACTAGTGTACAGTTAGACTCAAAGGGAAACAAACACACACACACACACACGCACACACACACACACACACAACCCGCTGACTCGTGGCAGGCTCGGCTTTGAAAAAATGCTGACTCAGCAGACAGAAAGTGAGATTGATATTGTATTTTCGTCATCGCAGCCAAAACGTTCCACATCAGACCGAAGAGTTTTACAGCAGAGAACACAAGTCATCTGTCACACGTGTCACACACGTCACACGTGTCAGATCAGAACATCAGGATGTATTTATTGGGCTCAGGCACGTTAAAGCTGACTTCCTGTGATGTTGCCAAAACTCCTAAACTTTAAAAATCAAACATTCAGGTGATGCAGACACCTGAAAATTCAGTGTTTTGCAAGCTAATGCATGTTAGCATGTAGCATGTAGTATATTAGCATGTAGCTCGTTGGCTGCAGTTAGCCATCTTCTGCTGGGATTATTTTGCTGGTGGAGACGTCGTGACGTCGGCGTCTGTAGAAACAGGAAGTCAAACACCAGCCTGAACGCTTTGATTTAACGACGGTTTTCACTCAGTGAGCTCAGCGGTGCTGCAGGAAGTGGACCAGTCACTTTTATTTATTATCATTTCTATTATTATATTTATTAGGCTGTTTGATAGCGTCGTTAAATCCTGCTTTCTGATTGGTCATTCTGCAGTGGCACTTTGACTCACACGCCTGCAGGAAGTTTCTTCTTCTGTGGTACAAAAGTCATGTGAACAAAAGAGAAACGAGGCTAGAAATCACGGTGTACACCTGACACACACACACACACACACACACAGGATGAGCTGAGGAGCTGGCAGGAAACAATCAGCTGACACTCTTCACTTCCTCCCTGCTGACCTCCTACAGCTGCAGTGTGTGTGTGTGTGTGTGTGTGTGTGTGTGTCTTTAGCCCCGTGAGAGGCCGGGGTCAAACACATACATGTGTATTTATGTGTGTGTGTGTTTCTGGTGGGTCGAGTGTGTGTTTTGTGTGTTTATCTGCTTTTTATTTTACTTTACTTTCTTAATGATTATTTATTAGTTTAATCTTATATGTTGTTTTTATTTTATTGTTTGTGTGTAAGTTATTATTCTTATAATCATTATGCTCACATGTGGCTTACATAACCCTACCTATGTTTGTTTATATTCATTTGAGGAAAACATAGAAGATAAAACAAACAAACAAACAACAACAGATCTGAGTTTATTGCAGCTTAAATTTTTCTTTTAAATTAAACGAATTCAACTAAACAGCAGGTCACATGACCATAAAATCAGAACAGCAACCTGAGATGGACATAAGATGTGTGTGTGTGTGTGTGTGTGTGTGTGTGTGTGTGTGCCTGTGTGTGTCTTTGACCCTTTGAGGGGCTGGGGTCAAATGCATGTATGCATGTAGGAGTTTGCTTACATCCTGTATGTGCATGTGCTAGTGTGTAATTGTGTGTTACTGTGTGTGTGTGTGTGTGTGGTATTTGCAGCTGTTGAGTCATAGAAATGCTTTATGAACCAACAGAGACACGTAGAATCAGCAGTGTAGCAACAGTGTTACACGGTGTGTGTGTGTGTGTGTGTATTCAGCATCGAACACCCTTAAAGGGCCATTTCTGCTGTTTTGTTTTTTCCATGTTTTGCCTCATTAACTACAAATCACAAACATGTTACATTCCTGCTGATCATTTTCCTAATTACACTTTCCAAAGGTGAACTGTTGAGTTCAACGTGTGCGTGTGTGTGTGTGTGTGTGTGTGTGTGTGTGTGTGTGTGTGTGTGTGTGTGTGTGCGTGTATGCTGATGGAGTTCACACACACATTCATTGTGCACAGACATAGCTACTCAGATTCATACGTGACTCGTGTTGCAGAGCTGCACTTGAACACAACGTTCCTCCTTTTTTGAGCATGAACATGTGAATGTAATGGTGAGAACGTGTGTGTGTGTGTGTGTGTGTGTGTGTGGCTAAAAGCGTTCTTCCTGCTGCTCTGGAAGCTGCATTAGTTGCTAAGTTACTGCAGGTTCATCCAGGATTCGCTGAAATATTGACAAATGCAGCTTCCAGATCTTAAAGGACCATACTGGTGGTTTTGCATCACCAGTACGCTATAAAATCAGCTTGTAGAGACGTGAAACGTGCTCAAGATAATCAGCCACAGTGAACCTGAAGTTCTGTCGTTTGTTTTGTTGAAGTTACGTAATTTAATGTCCAACAGGAAGCTACACGGAAGACAATGTACGCCTCCACCTGGAAAAATAGTCCCAGAAGAAAACTGTTTTTACCGAGAAATTAAAATGATTGTGGTTTCAACAATCGTGCAGAAGTGTTAGCAGAAGAAATGTTGGATTTTAAGGTGGATGAATCAGCCGAACATTTGATTTTAAAAGATTCAGGGATTTTGTAAAATAAGATCGAATCCAAAATACAGTTTTATGTTTTCAGTAATGTAACATGTATGCAGGCTGTAGTTATTGGGCTCAAACATGCAAAACCGCTGGTATGGTCCTTTAAGAGGCTGCAGGTTTTTGTCTCAGAGAGAAATGGATCTTCATCAGTAACCTGAACATATTGATGATGAACTCAGAGGAGGAGTATGAGTTGTTTATGATACAAACCGCCGTGTCTGATTCTCCGTGTTGTAGCAGGACGAATCGAACACGTGTAGAGGAATGAAACCGTCTCGCCGTTAACGGCTCAGACTTTCCTTCATGCTAAAAGCTGCTAACGTTCTGCCGCGGCAGTGTTTCCTGCCTTCTGCAGCCGCCTCACAGCTTTTAAAATACCTGCTAACGTTTGCACTTTAAAGCGTCAGTTTTATCAGACTGCTAATGCTAATGCTAATGAGCGTTGACACTGCTAAGTCAGAATAAAAGTTTGTTGAAGCGTAATTTCAGCAGTGCCACCGCTTCACAGTCTGCATGAACGCATGGCGAAGATAAAATCATGCGTGATGTTTATTAAAGGACCATGCCGGTGTTTTTGCATGTTTCAGCTCATTTATTACATCATGTATAATTTAGTTTCCAGCAGCTTCCAGAACGTTTAAAAAGAAAACACAAACATGGCTGCCATCAGGCTGTTTGATTGGTTTTTACATTCAGGCTCCGCCCCCTTCTTCTACCTCCAATCAGATCACTTCCTTAGAATTTAGCCTGAAGCTTCTTGAGTTTTCGCTCTGTATGTGTATACACAAAACGCTGTTATTCATCAATAACCCAAGTAAACATAATGGAGTTCAGAGGTCACGCTGAAGCAAGTCGTGTGTAGTTCTGTGTGTGTGTGTGTGTGAGTGTGTTGTAGTTTTGTGTGTTTCCTGCAGAGAGAAAGCAAACTTCTGGTTTTTTTTTTTTTCTCTGTAACTGAATTCTCATCTCACAGCTTCAGTTAAAACCGGCGGACTGTTAAAGACACGGACATGAATGCAATGTTCAGGCCGTGTCATGTAAAGTTAGCATGTAGTTCAGTTGTCTGAAGGTGCAGGCATCGTGACGTGTTCTTAGCAGGTTAGTAGTATGATAAATTCTCAGAACCAATCAGCTATTTCTGTTTGGGCTCTGTACAGGAACTAACTTTAGCCTTCCAGCGCTGCTAAAGTCATGGCAATAAACTTTGTTTTGATTTTCCCCATGAGTTAGTGTAACACACGTGATGCAGGTCAAAGGTCAACCAGAACTGTTGGATGAATGAGCTCGCTGTCCGGTCATGTATGTTTAATGACTGCAGCAGAACGAAAGGCTGAAACTCTGAAACGCTTCAGACAGGCAGAAAGAATCGAATCAGAACTGCTGTCTGGAAGTTTCTACCAACCACAGCCAGGATCTGAAAATGGGGCGGAGTCACGAAAATCATGTTTCATTACATAAAAAAACCACATCAGTCATTCTGCTGCCATTATTATTATTATTATTATTATTATTATTATTACACAGGAACACTAGAAGACTCTCATCAGCCACAGATTAAACTTTCTCTTAATTTTTCCAATGATTTGTTGAAAATTTATGTGTGCGTCCCGCTTCAGACGAAGTGGGATGCACACAGACAGCGGAGCAGTCGTATATTCGGTTTTACTTTCTCTGCTTTTGCTTTCTTGGGGCCACCAAAGTCCAGCCTATGTACGGGAAACTCTGGACTGGTCTTGATTTCGTGCCTCTGGATGAACCATGTCTACGGAGGCCGCCACGGAATGGCATTCAGCATCAGGACCCAACTTCGTTCTAGACCTCTGTCACTTTGTTCTTGATTTTCTCAGAAGACTCAGCGAGCCGCAGACTCCGTCTCCTGCTGATCTGTCCTGCTCATTCAGTTTGTTTCTAAGTCTCTCACTTTTTTCTTCATCATCTCACTTTGTTGAATCTTTCATTTTTTTTCTTCAGATCCGTCACTTCTGTATGAACGGTGTTCAGAGCGTCTCTAAGGCTGGATTTATGCTACAGGGCTTGATGCTCAATTCTGATCTTTTGCCTATATCTAAGACGGTGTATTAGGGCCATAAGAAAAAAAATCCAACAAAACGAGGAGCCATTATTTCGAGTTTAAAAACACGCAAATTTGCAAGTTTAAAACTCGAAAAAAAAGTCCATATGCTGTCCGTATGCCGTATGTTTTAAAAGTCAGTATGCGCATGATAATTCGTTGATTTTGCGCTAAAAGCAGTTTTCTTTATTGCTAAATCCAATGGAAAAGTATAATTTAATAAGGTCATACAGTATATTGCAGACAGTCACAATGTAATTTGCCAGTTTTAAAAGTCAGCATGCTTATAATAATGCATGATAATGCACTAAAATCACAAGTGTTTCCTCATTGTTAAATCCGATGGAAAAGTATAATTTAGTAAGGTAACGTGCAGCATAATCACAACGTGAGATGGTTAATTGTGATTCCCTATTTCTCCTTATTTTTCTGAATTTTAAAAATTCCAAATTTAATAAGTATAATTTAATAAGATTATTACTGCAGAACATAAGGTGGTGATTCCCCCTTATTATTTTTTTGAGTTTAAAAAGTGGCAAATTTGCAATTTAAAACTCGAAATAATGCCCCCTTGTTTTTTATTTTCTTCATATAACCCTGCTCCATCGTATATATCTGATGTTTTTTCAGCATATTTACATTTTCTTTTTTTAGCTGCTCATATCTGATACTTGTATTTACACGCTTTGACCTTTGACCTGTAGCAGTGGGTTAAAACTTTCACATGCAGAGAGAAACATCTGATATGTTGTGTGAGCGTTTATCTCTCCATCAGGACATGTATGTTCATCGGTTAATCACAGAGGAGAAGCAGGTGGAGTTGGAGTTTTGCTGCCGTAAAGGGAGCCTGTTATCACACACTAACGTGTCTATTTGACATAAACACACATCAGCATGTTTGATATATGGAGCATGTCCTCCATTTCTGTTTCCAGTGAGCGTCACCATATGATGCTAATATCATCATACAGAGATAAAGCAGAACGTTATGTCATCATATTGATGACATCATCATATGCAGATAAAGCAGAATGTTACATAGGAGTTGGAATGGGAAGGAAATTCTGATCNTCATCATATGCAGATAAAGCAGAATGTTACATAGGAGTTGGAATGGGAAGGAAATTCTGATCTGTGAATTTAGACAGCAGCAGCAGTGGTGGATATCCGAAACGTATCCGATTTATTTCCACATATGTAAGAGGCCCAAAACAGATCTGAGAATATCTGATTCCATGTGGCTTTTTATCATTCAGGAAGCGTGTCTGATACATGTCGCATGTGAGCAAAATATTGGAATCAGGTTGCATGTGCGTGACGTGTAAATCCAGCCTGAGTTCGTTCTCCTTTACCAGTTTTCAGTCTGGTTAGAACTTTATTTATCTGAGACTGATGATGCGGGTTTTGTTCTCCTGAGCTTCACTTAAAGCTTAACTTCACTCCTTTGTTTTTTTTTTAGGTCATGATGATCCTTTGTTGGTGTGTTAGGCAGAGAATCGCAATCTCTAAGCGTGCTCATGTTTCATTGACATTTCTCTTTTCTTTCTTAGTGCGAGTTTCCATTTCTTCAACTCCGACTTTAGGTTGTCGTCATGTTAGCGTTAGCAGCAGGCGTAGCTACTTTCTCCACTTAAATAATGTAACTTTGTCCTTTCAAAATTGAGATTGGTGAGAAAAGACGTAAAAGTCACTCCTCAGCACAGAAGTCTGTCCGCCATCTTGGCGTGAACTGTAACTTCAACTCTCTGTAACCCAAATGCTTTGAGGCTTTTTAGCCCCGCCCATCCATGTTTAGCTGGACCAATGAGATCACATCTTCCCTGGGAGATGTTTGTTTAACTAGTCTTCCTTTCTGCCTGTGGAACCAACATGGCCGCCAGAGGAGGCGTCAGGCGTGTTTGTGACGTTCAGGATTTGGTTTCCATTAAAAAGCCAGAGAATGTTTGATTAACGTTTCTCTCTGATGAAATAAGAACGTCCATAGACTAATGATGGACTGTTAGGCTGATCAGTGTAAAAGTGTGTGTGTGTGTGTGTGTGTGTGTGTGTGTGTGTGCGTGTGTGTGTGTGTGTTAATGGAGCAGCTATTACATGGGTCGTTGCTGCAGAGCCGGTGGCGAGCATCAGAACAACATCATGATAATCACCGGCCAATCACATCGCTCTGGGCTGATGTGCATACACACACACACACACACACACACACATACATGCATACATTTACCCCTCTCTCCCTCTCTCGTTTTCTTTGTCTCTCCCTCTCCCTTTCTACCTATATCTGTTTCTTTCCCTCTCTCATCTCTCTTTCTCATCCATCTCCCCTTTTTCTCTACTTCTTTCTGCTTTCGTTGCCATTCTCTCTCTCTCTCTCTCTCTCTCTCTCTCTCTCTCTCTCTCTCGCTCGGCCTGGTGATGTGGAGACTTCCTGTCGTCTCCAGAGGAAAGGAGACTGTTATTTACAGCAGCAGTAGCAGCTCGTTTTTACAGATGGACAGTGAAGTGATCACCCTGAAGGACAGATGGGACAGTGAGCGTTAGCATCGTAGCATTG
>VXCM01002514.1:172729-175927 GCA_014773175.1 Lucifuga dentata
GGCGAACGGCGTCCTTACCACTGAAATGTGACTCTGACTGTCAGGCTGCGGTTTGAGCCGTTTGTTTCTTTTCTCTTAAAACCAGGAGTTCTTGTAAACGTCGTCAGAAGTTTCTGGCTAAGTGGTTCCATTAAAATGTGTTTACAAAGCGGCGATGGCGAACGTTCGGCTCAGAGGAAGGGTGGGGTTCGCCCGGTTTCTACAGATGATGTCATGCTTTGTGAACACGCTGACTAACCACAGAGCAGTGCTGTGGTTATGTCGCCGCTCTTTAAGCACCAATCAGAGCGTTGCTTACTGTTGATGTCTCCCTGAAAACACGCAGAACGCCGACCTGTACGATGAAAGGCAGAAAAACTATAAAGGGAACAATTATAAACACATTGTGAGGAAGAGGAGGAAGATGAAGAGCTTCATTATGACAGTTTGATCTCCAGATTTATCAGGAAGTGATGTAAAGCTATAATTCATATCAAATGATGAAATTCTCCGTGCTCTGGCCTCCTTGTTAATACTGATGCAGCCAGAATCTCCATCATCATCATCATCATCATCACTTGATGTTAACCCCATTTTTTTCAGTTCTTTTTTGGGTGAATCTATGTAAATATCAGCATAAATCACATCACGTTTGATGTAAATACATATTTACTGCGACAAATTTGGCTCAGAAAAAATTTGCGATTTCATGTCATTTATTTGTGTTGCTGTTGGTGTTTCAGTCTTTAGAGCCACCAACCACAATCATACGTGACGTTAATGACATACATGTATGCATCATGGCTGATCCTGCTTTTGTGTTTCAGATTCAAAAGCTACACATTCGCAAGATGCAAAGCCAATAAAAAATAGTTTGGAGCAGTTGCATCAACTTTTGTCGCAGAGAGAAACATGGCTGAAGGCTTTGATGGAGTTCAGGTTCTGCTTCTTTTGTCATAGAAGTAAAACGCCAACTGCCGCCACCTTTGTTTTCTTTGAGTTGTTACGACTTCCTGCTGCTGTCAACTAATCAGGAACCGGCCTGAACTGCCCAGATCTTCAATAACAGCACGGATGCTCCGTTTCAGAAATGACCTGATGTTGGAAATCCAGATTCAGATGATCAGCAAAACTAGCGTCTGAGAGCGAAATCATTCAGATGCCGAAAATCTGATGGAAAGATAAACGAAACGCAACAGACAAAACTGAAGCTGCTTTTGTTGTTTAGCACATTGAGTTTCTCAGATTTTCTTATATTGATTAATGTGTCCAAGCTGAGAGGCAGCAGGATGATATGAAACACTGCTGGGGTTGAAGGTTCAATTCCCACAGGAACGCCCACACTGTGGATGTATGCAGCAGACGTTTTAATGCTGAGAAATAGCCTTGCTGATAAAAGAGATGATCTGCATTTCATCTCAGACTGATGACACGAGGATAAATTTCAGCTACGTTAGCATCGCAGCCATGTTAGCATCACAGCCACGTTAGCATCGTGGCCACATTAGCATTGTGGCCACTTTAGCATCATAACCACGTTAGCATCACAGCCATGTTAGCATCACAGCCACATTAGCATTGCAGCCACGTTAGCATCACAGCCACGTTAGCATCACAACCACATTACCATCATGGCCACGTTAGCATCACAGTCATGTTAGCATCCTGGCTACGATTTGATGTTCAGAAGATTGTGATGTTCTGAAGGTTGTGATGTTCAGAAGGTTGTGATGTGATGTTTGAAGGTTGTGATGTTTGAAGGTTGTGATGTTTGAAGGTTGTGATGTTCAGAAGGTTGTGATGTGATGTTTGAAGGTTGTGATGTGGTGTTCAGAAGATTGCAATGTTTGAAGGTTGTGATGTTTGAAGGTTGTGATGTTCAGAAGGTTGTGATGTTTGAAAGTTGTGATGTTTGAAGGTTGTGATGTTCTGAAGGTTGTGATGTGATGTTTGAAGGTTGTGATGCGATGTTCAGAAGATTGTGATGTTTGAAGGTTGTGATGTTCAGAATGTTGTGATGTGATGTTTGAAGGTTGTGATGTTCAGAAGGTTGTGATGTTCTGAAGGTTGCGATGTTTGAAGGTTGTGATGTTCAGAAGGTTGTGATGTTCTGAAGGTTGCGATGTTTGAAGGTTGTGATGTTCAGAAGGTTGTGATGTTCTGAAGGTTGTGATGTTTGAAGGTTGTGATGTGATGTTCAGAAGATTGCGATGTTTGAAGGTTGTGATGTTTGAAGGTTGTGATGTGATGTTTGAAGGTTGTGATGTGATGTTCAGAAGGTTGTGATACGATGTTTGAAGGTTGTGATGTGATGTTCTGAAGATTGTGATGTTTGAAGGTAGTGATGTTCAGAAGGTTGTGATGCTATGTTTGAAGGTTGTGATGTGATGTTTGAAGTTTCTCTCCCTCAGTGTGAACCGGTTTGGTTAAAGATGCTGGTTGTATGAACATGTAGTCTGAGCTGTCAGTCAGACATGTTACAGTATTTACGGCCGCTGGTGTGTGTGTGTGTAGTTTCCATTCAGATCGTGTTATTGGAGCTGCTGAGGCTCTATGAGAGCATCAGCGAGAAGACAGACAGAAACAGATCAATACTTCTATCTGTCTCTATCTCTCACACACACACTGCTAATCTCTATACGCACTGCTGGCAGATGCTGTGTGTGTGTGTGTGTGTGTGTGTGTGTGTGTGTTAGAGAGCCAAGCTTCTTGTAAATAAAAAGGTTCTAAAGCGGTTCATCAGGCTGGTGATGAATATTGAAGAGGATTAGAGCCAACAAACAAATATTTGAGTTCAGAGATTAATCCGATAATTCTGAATCAGAATTTGCATCGAGCTAAAGTCGCCATATTGACAGGAAAAAGCCTCTTTTATCTTCATTCTGTGTGTGGAAGCTTTGACTTTTGGACCTGAAGCTCAGAATGACATCAAGAACCCATTTTACCCAAAACTATGCGTAGTAGATGTGAAGCACTTTAAATCTATTTACTTTCTGATTCTGGATCTGTTTTGGATCCGTTCAGCAGCCGTGACGCCGTGTTTGGTTCTGAATTTATTCCAACTCTGATTTCACGGTTCTGGATGGAGTCGTAGCCATAGCAACCGCTGCTGAGGCTCTTGGGTATCAGCCATTCACCAAAACAGCCTAAAGAAATG
Organism: Lucifuga dentata; assembly: GCA_014773175.1. Classification (NCBI taxonomy): domain Eukaryota; kingdom Metazoa; phylum Chordata; class Actinopteri; order Ophidiiformes; family Bythitidae; genus Lucifuga; species Lucifuga dentata. The sequence goes on from VXCM01002514.1 coordinate 175,866, forward strand.
CCTTAAATGTCTGTATTAACCAGTCTGTCTCTCTCTCTCTCTCTCTCTCTCTCTCTCTCTCT
>VXCM01002515.1:0-22929 GCA_014773175.1 Lucifuga dentata
GCCTGTCTGTCTGTCTGTCTGTCTGTCTGTCTGTCTGCCTGCCTGTCTGTCTGCCTGTCTGTCTGTGTCTGTCCGCCTGTCTGCCTGCCTGCCTGTCTGTCTGTCTGTCTACCTGCCTGTCTGTCTGTCTGCGTCCTCAGGTCCTTGCTGTCTGTCTCTACCCGGAGCTCCTCCAGGACCAGACCCTCCGTTTGGACGTCAGGCTGAGGGCGCAGAAGCTCCTACAGGCCTGCGCTGGAGGGAGTGTGGGTAAGAATAAGAAAAATAAGAAAAATAAGAATAAAACAGTCAGAGATGACTTTTAACCTTTTATCCTTTACAGTACTTTAAGTTTTTTAATTTAGCAGACTTCCTGCTGTTACTGAGGACATTTCAGAGGGAAATCTTTTCCCACATTGATCATTTTATCTGTTGTAGTTACTAGTTTCTGGGCAGACGGTGATTTTCTTTAACATGGATGTTTGAGTGTGCAAAACATCAACTTTTCCAGAACAAACTGCCTTATTTCAGGATATGATAGGATGAATTTTAGATCAGCTAAAGGAGAAGGAGAATTTACTCAAATTGGGCAACTTAACTGGACTTTCATTCTTTTTTTCTAATTCTTTCATGATTTAAAATGTCTTTAGTTTTTCCTTCATTCTTTTCCTTCTTCAACTGATCTGAAAATCTAACATGGACATACGAGGTTTTCACACGACGCTGACGTGAAACTATTCAGTATGAGTTTATTTAAAATGTAGGGCTTTGATTTGTAATAAATGCATTACTACATTTACTTAAAAGGGACATATTGAAAAGATTTCCATGTTCTTACTGTCATTAAAGGACCATACCATCCATTTTGTGTGTTTGAGCATAATATATTCAATTTTCATACATATTACGTTACTGACAATCATTTCCCAAAGGATAAAACCGTATTTCAGCTTTCCTGATATTTTGCAAAATCTCTTCATCTTTCAAAATCAAATATTCAAGTGATACACCCACCTTAAAAATCCATGTTTCTCCTGCTTCATGTGTTGCGTGAATTAAGTGTCACAACCTGCAGTTATGACACTTTGGCAATGTTTAACACATGATATCACACTATAAACGTGAAGGACCATAACTAAAAGCATAATACATCCTTTAAGCATTTGATTATTCCAGACAGACTGACATCTCCAACTGTGATTTTTCATTCTGTTGATGACAGGATCATATAGCGTAACCCCGGCTGGTCAACCATACATCATACAAAAGATCGCCAAGTTCATCACGAGGCGAGATGCTGGAGTGCCTTCATCCCCAAACAACATCATCCTCTCTTCAGGCTGTCAGAGGACTCTGATGGTACGATGAACACTTTTGTTTTTATGGCCGTCAGCGTTATTTATTTTTCATTTATTTAGGGACCATCTACATTAATTTACATCATGCGTAACCATGGTGTAAATGTATGGGATTTAGCCAAAAGAAGGGTAATTTTCATCCACAGTTCAAATTTAGGTTCATCAGCACTACAGAATCCTACATTACCAACACACACACACCTTCTACAATTCACTCAAATCCCTCAATCTATAAATGTCATCTAAGGAGTTTAGATAATCTGCCCAGTTTCTCTTTTGCATGTTTGAGCCTAATATATTCATTTTTCATACATGTTACGTTACTGACAATCATTTCCCAAAGGATAAAACTGTATTTCAGCTTTCCTGATATTTTGCTAAATCTCTTAATCTTTCAAAATCAAATATTCAAGTGATACACCCACCTTAAAAATCCATGTTTCTCCTGCTAATAGTTACACAGCCTTATGAAGTCACGGTCCTTTAAATTTTTCCATAAACGCAGGTCTTCTTTTGGGACTATATTCCCCGGTGGAGGCATACATTCACTCCACGCTTTTTATTGAGCTTAAACACTAAAATTACATAACTTCTAAAAAAACCTGAATACACGTCTTGTTGGTGATGATGGATTACCTATCCCAAGAACGTTTACAGTATCAACAAGTTGATTTTAATAGCAGAATGAACTGAAACCAATGGAGGTCTGGAAGGTAGGAAAAACATTTTTAATTCACCGTTCCAGTAGTATGCTTTGGAAAATGATTGTCAGTAACATAACATGTATGAAAATTGAACATATTCGACTCAAACATGCAAAATTGACGGTATGGTCCTTTAACTGTCTGGATGACTAACAACAAGTAACATCAGCAATTATTAAATCTGATGAATAAATATAAACTATTTAGAATGTATCACATGAATCTTCTAACTACAAGCTGAATGATGGAGCTCAGGTGTGTCGTGCTGCGTTAGTTGTACTACAGAACTCAGAATTATGTCACTTACAACATGTGTGTTGGAGTTAAACAAAACAGGAAACAACAGAGACACCTCTCTGAAATCTTTAGCTTTATTTGCTGTCTGATCTAAAGAAGCTACATTTATGTTAGCATTTATTAGCTGTTCAGCTTTTCAAAACAGCGACAGCATTGCCGGTGTTCTATGTTTAAACTGTTACCGTGTCTGTGACTGATTTAACGAAAATGCTGCATTTATAAATAAATAAGTTAGTTTGCCATGTGAGCAGCCATGCTGAAATAACATCAACACTGAACTCAGGGCTGAAGGACACTGCCTGACTTTCTGAGTAGGAATTCTAATTTGAGGTGGCATATTCTTTGACTTTTCCCAGTTGAAGGTCGGAAATTGTGAGTTTTGAGGTTAAGTCGAACGCAGTGTTAGATCAGGTTAATGCTGGATGTAATAACTCCTCCCCCATAAGCTTCTGATTGACTGCAGAGCTGTGTAGTAACGCATTCCATTTCCTCCATTATATTTACTTAAGCAACTTTTTTCGCAAAATTGTACTTAACTGAGTAGTTTTATTGCAGGATACTTGCAACTCATACTTGAGTATATTTATGAAGATAAAAATATACTTTTACTGCGTTACATTTGTTTGCACTCTTTGCGTTACTTTCGATTTCATCGTTTGAATTCAGTCAAGTTCAGTTTTTCTCTTGTTGTCAGACATTACACTGTCTGCTTCAGCTCCCAAGTAGCCACGCCCCCACCCTCCGTTTCCATGGTTTCACCCAGAGNACACTGTCTGCTTCAGCTCCCAAGTAGCCACGCCCCCACCCTCCGTTTCCATGGTTTCACCCAGAGCAGAGCTGTCATGGCAGAATCAACAGCAGGAGGTTTAGAAGAGGCATATCCCTGCCACACATTGAAACGCTGTTTTCTTTCTCTTACTTATACTTGAGTTACTATTATCATAAAGTGACAATACTTTTACTTGAGTACAGTTTCTGGCTACTCTACCTCTGATTGGCTGTTACCCTGACAACGACAGGGACTCCTTCCATCAGTTTTATGTTAAAGTTATTATTGCAGTTTGATTTTTCCATTGAATGTTTCTGTCATTTATCACCTGAAAAGCTGCACTGTAAAAAAAAATAAAAATTAAAAAAAAAATCCTTTCAAAATCTAAAACAGTGAGGAAATAAATAAAACAAAATCTAAAATAACTGATTCTACAAATTTGATGATCAACTTGATTCTAACAGAAAAATAAAGTCCTATGAGGCAGTAAAACTTAATATATTGCTACTGTGTTAAGACAGTGGTGAAGCTGCTGGTTGGGGGGGAGGGGCAGCCTCCGACAGGTGTGCTGACCCCCGTGCCCTGCCCCCACACCCTGCCCCCGCTGCTGGACCATGCCGGAGTGACTCTGGTGCCCTACGTCCTGAGAGAGGACAGAGGCTGGACTGTAGACCTGGACCAGCTGCACCTGGATCTACAGACTGCTAGGGGGTGCTGCAGGCCCAGAGCCATTTACATTAGTAACCCAGGAAACCCCACAGGTAAACAACTCCCCACAGGTACGTCAACTGCATCTCCTGCACAATCGAATGCTATTAAACCCAAACAAATGCTGCCTCTGTGAGGCTTGCTTTTGTTTATTTGGATGAGTATTAATGGTTGCCTTGGCAACAACTACTACTTCAGCTGCTGCCTGAGTAGCAACCCTTCAGTCTGCAGGAAGCTTTCTCTACATGGGAGATGGAAAGGTGATGGAGACCCCCTTTCCATCAGTCATTTTAGGGGGGAAATTCTCTCTCGAGCATCCCCCCCCTTATTTTTTTCCAATCAACATCAATGATCCACAGAGAGAAGTGAAAGTGAAACTGTGCCGTTATCTCCATTTAGAATCACAGAATTCCTGTTAATAACCCCTCTCCTCTCCTAAAGTGAAGGTGTGTGTAGTTTTCTGCATTTGTATATTAGTCCTATTTAGATTACAAAGACACACACACACACCACCTCCTCCGCTCTCCATGACAGCAGATTTCCACCCCACCTTCCAGTGACTGAAACCTCCAAACATGGCTGCTTCCTGATAAGCTCCCCAAAGACGCTGGACGGGTTGAGTCGGACGAAGCATTTACCTGTCCTTACAGATAGCAAGTCCTTGGACATCGAGACATCTGCAGCAGGTTCATGCATCTGAAACAGGAAGCCTCTTCTGTGGGTATTCCGGCTCCCCTCCTCACGCCCGGAGGAGCCCACAGGACAGACCCAGAATATGCTGGAGTTTCTCATCTGGTCTGGGAATGCAGGGATCCTGCAGGAAGTGTGGAGGGTGTGGCTGTAGGAAGAGGGAAATCTGGGTTACTTTGTTTAGCCTGTACCTCCCTCCATACTGGACTGTATTATATGTAAAATTTCATTATAATACAGCCACATCAACACCTCAGTGACAATATATGCCAAACAAAAGCTAACATTATAAACTTCTCAGAGGTAGGATTTATTGCTGCTGTGATGGGCTGCAGATGAACATGATAAACTGGTATTTCTTTGCCAAAACCAGGTTGTTTATATGTTCTATGTAATATAGAGTTTTCTTAGGCTCAAGTATAAATATCAGTATCTTTCTAGTATCATCAGGCTCTGCTGTGTTAAACTATGATTTTTCCTTTTAGGTCACCTACAGGACAAGGAAATGATAGAAAAGATGATTCGCTTTGCTGCAGCTGAGGAGCTCCTCCTGCTGGTCATAGAGGTGATTACAAGCTACACACTGAAACAAGCATCTATGTCAGTATTTGCACAGGAAGAGTGTTTTTTTTTCTAGGAATCTCATGAGATTGAGAAATTATCCCAAATCTGTGTTTAGCGTGCATGGGATTAACAAAGTTTGTATTTCACTCAAATTTTCAAATCAAATCCCGAGTATCATCACTGGATGCAGCTGAAATGTCACTTAGTATTACGCAAATCAAACGTATTGAGCCTGTTGAAAGATGTGTGGAAACGCATGCCATCCAAGATTTTATTCTGCATTTCAGTGTTCAGAATTTTTTTTTTAATTCTCAAAAATTTAAACACTCCTCTGTATCCTCCTTCAGAATTTTAATTTTATTTCATTCTCAAAAATTTAAATATTCCTCTGTATCTTCCATATTAATCAGCCAGGAAAGATGCACAAGAAATGTACCAGTTTCTGAAATCTGAGGTGTAAGAATTTTTACTTCATAAATTACAGTCATGGCCGATTCATACAGGATTAAGATCTCAGAGAACGTCCGCAGTTACTACAAATCACAAGTCTACGAGCACTACGAGTCCTTGTGAATATACTAATAAGATGTTCCCTTCTAGCAGTTATTTTACTCAAACTAAATGCGTAAATGTTCCTGTTACTCTCCAGGTCGACCAGGATGCAGTGTACGGACCGGGAAAAGAGTTTGTTTCCTATAAGAAGGTCTTGTCTGAAATGGACAGAGAGTTCTCAGAGACGGTGCAGCTAGCGTCCTTCCACTCAGTGTCCAATCCCATCTTTGGAGAGTGAGTTCACTTTGTCCTCTTTAAAACAAACCACTCAGAGTTCCTCAAGGTTAAAGCTGCACCAGGCAAATAATTCACGTGAATATTTCACATCCATAATATTTTTTTAAAGGACCATACCATCCATTTTGCATGTTTGAGCCTAATATATTCAATTTTCATACATGTAACATTGACAATCATTTCCCAAAGGATAAAACTGTATTTCAGCTTTCCTGATATTTTGCAAAATCTCTTAATCTTTCAAAATCAAATATTCAAGTGATACACCCACCTTAAAAATCCATGTTTCTCCTGCTAATAGTTACACAGCCTTATGAAGTCACGGTCCTTTAAATTTTTCCATAAACGCAGGTCTTCTTTTGGGACTATATTCCCCGGTGGAGGCATACATTCACTCCACGCTTTTTATTGCACTTAAACGCTAAAATTACGTAACTTCCAAAAAAACCTGAATACGCGTCTTGTTGGTGATGATGGATTACCTATCCCAAGAACATTTACAGTATCAACAAGTTGATTTTAATAGCAGAATGAACTGAAACCAATGGAGGTCTGGAAGGTAGGAAAAACATTTTTAATTCACTGTTCCAGTAGTATGCTTTGGAAATGATTGTCAGTAACTTTACGTGTATGAAAACTGAATATATTAGGCTCAAACATGCAAAATGGATGGTATGGTCCTTTAACTTTTTGAACCCCATTTATGGAGCCTTTCGCATCAATGACCAAGATTCGCTTGATGAAATTGCGGCATTTATTTTTTCAGATCTCGATTTTTCCAACTTTTTGCATGCAAATAGAATACATCAGACCAATCAAAGTGTCGTTTGCTGATGACGTCACCTCAAAACATTCAACATGGCAGATCGTCTGATTGTTTGTGCCACAGAACGCCATCCTGTGTAATAAAACGGACAAAAATTATAGACAACAATAAATACGAGTATAAAGACAACGTTGTTTCATTATGACAATGGTCCTAATGAATATTTACCTATAGTCATCCTGAAGTAGCCCTGACAAAGCTTTAATTCCTGACGCACATAGGCTCCGCCTCCTTCGTATTTGATGAGTGCAGAATCTCTGTGTTTTTTCCTCCTTTTGTTGCTAAATCAGATCCTCATCACTTGTTGCTGACTTTTTTTGTTGTGCGTTTTTTGGTGTGAACCCTTCTAAATATTTGCAAAAATCACGCCACATTTGCAGAACATTTTGCACTTTTGAGTCATTTATTCGCATCGCTCTTGGTGTGTAACGGCCTTAATTCTGCTAAAACACAAACTAACCAACAGATGCAAGTAAAAACCTAATTAAACTCAGAAAAGCGGAGTCAGAGTCTTTTTCCTGCCGTGTTTTCAGGTGTGGCCTGAGAGGAGCGTACATGGAGGTGGTGAACCTAGACCCGGCGGTGTCGATGTATTTAAAGAATATGCCGCTCGTTGGCACCCCGCCAGNTGAACCTAGACCCGGCGGTGTCGATGTATTTAAAGAATATGCCGCTCGTTGGCACCCCGCCAGTCTTATCACAGCTCACCATGGAGCTCATGGTCAACCCGCCCTTACCTGGAGATCCTTCATACGAAACATACACACAGGTAACATCAACATTGCTTCTGGACAGGGAGGAGAAGTGCAGTAAGGAATATAATCTCTTTCATACTGAATAGGGCTGCTATTGAAATATAGTCCATATTAAATCATCATCTGCAGTCATTTGTTTGGTCATGTCTTTATTCATAAGTTCTTTTTACTTCATAACAAGCTCCTTTTCCTGTCCTCTTTGTCTGTCAAAGGAGATTCTCCTCATTCGAGCTACTTTGTCCCAGAATGCTCAGCGAGCGTTTGACTTCCTGAATGGTCTTCCAGGGATGAGCTGTCAGCTGGCGATGGCGGGCGTCTACCTTTATCCCCGTCTGCATATTCCACCTCAGATAACAGAGGAGGCCAAGGTGGGATCATCTCACGAAAATGTCCTCCATGAGACTATGAATCTTCAGGCGTTGCTTTAATATATGGCTCTGCTGATGAGGAATAACAACCAAAGAGCCCCAAAATTCAAATTATAGGTATAATACCATCCATCTATTTATCTATCCATCCAGCTTAGCGTATCCGCTTGTCACATGTAGGGTCGTGGGCATCTGGAGCCGACACCAGTATTTTTGGCATAGAGAGGAAATGTATATATGAGGGCTGTGAATCGATAAAAAATTTAAGTAATTAATCGCAGTTTTCTGTAATTAATTACGATTAATCACATTAATTATGCTTCATACACTGAATCACCAAATTAATGTAGAATCAATGAAAAGGAAGTATATTTTAGATAATATTTGTTTAATTTATAACTGGTCAAAGCTGACATGTTCTTGTAAGGGAAATCATCTTATTTGATGTTATTTGATTATTTATTCATGTGAGTGTTATTATGTTGAGTTTTGGCAAAAAAGTTGACAAAATTGAAATCAGGAAAAAAACGCGTTGTCAGAAGTACATCCTCCAAGTACTCCACAGTCCAGACCCACAGTGGGCGGGGCATCCCAGTTTTGGGACTAAATGTTCCCACTACAGTTAGAACTGAAGAAGCTTTTTTTTTTTTTTTTTTTTTTNTTTTTTTTTTTTTTTTTTTACTGGATGAAGGCGAAACGTCTTCAACTAAGTTTTTTTCAGTCCAGTGATTTAAGATAAACCTCAGAAAAATCTCATCATGTAGATGACTGAGTCTTCTCCTTTAGAGGACGTGATTGGCTGATGCAAAGCACTGCTGTCCTTACTGATTTCAGATATCAGGGATAGAGGCAGNAGGACGTGATTGGCTGATGCAAAGCACTGCTGTCCTTACTGATTTCAGATATCAGGGATAGAGGCAGACCTGCTTTACTGTCAGAAGCTTCTGGAAGAGGAAGGAGTGTGTGTGGGAGCAGGAAGTGAAAATGGCCAGACGGATAACAACAACTACCATCTCAGGTAAGAGACACGTNTGTGGGAGCAGGAAGTGAAAATGGCCAGACGGATAACAACAACTACCATCTCAGGTAAGAGACACGTGGAATTCATACAAAATCTACACGCTAAATCAGCACCGTGATAACTGAAGCTCATTCACAAAGCTTCGTTAATTAATTCGTTAATTAGCATATTGTTGTCTCGTTACTGACACTTTGTAAATTGTGTCTCAGAGCAGAAGCCAATGAAGATTGGCATGTTAATGAACATCTTCATACATATACATATATACATACACATACATATATATTACATATATATGTATATATACAGTATGTATATATATGTGTATATACGTATATGCATATATATTATATAGATGTAAATATAGATATAATATATAATAATAATATAATATAGATGTAAATGTAGACAGTAAATATAGATATAATAAAATAGATGTATTATATATGTGTTTCCGTTCAGGCTGAGTGTTCTGGTTCTGCCCGCCACCTTGGAGGAGGTTTTGTCACGCCTGCGTTCGTTCCACCTGAGGCTGCTGGATCGTTTCCCTGACAAATAAACTAATTAATGAAATAAATAATAAAAAATAATAATAAAACCCCTCAGCAGATTCTGCTTTCTACTGATTTTACTCTCATCTGGAAAAACAAAAAACTGATATCGTGTCAATTGTGTTAATTACACTGTTCATGTACTTAAAGGAACATACCGGTGGTTTTGTATGTTTGAGCCCAATATAAACAACCCACATACACATTATGTTACTGACAACATTACCCAAAACATATTGCTGGATATAAATATTAGAATTTTTTTCCTACCTTCCAGACTGCTTTTGGGTTCAGTTCATTCCAGTATGCCATAAAAAATTAACTTGTAGAGACTTGAAATGTGCTTGAGATAAATAATCCATCATAGCGATTTTTATTTATTTATTTTTATTTTTTGTGTAAGTTACTTTATTTAATTGATCCAACACAGATCCGCAGGGAAGAAAATATACATCTCCAACAGGAAATATAGTCCCAGGAGAAGACGGCTTTTACTGAGAAATTGAAACAACCTTCTAAATTCTGTATTTGGATGTACAGTGAATATTACATTTTAAGGTGTTTCTATCATCTGAACATTTGAGTTTGAAAGATTAGGAGATTTGAAAAAATAACAGTAAAACTAAAATAAAGTTTTATATTTTGGAAAATGGTTGGCGGCAAAGTAACATGCATGTGGGTGGTATTTATTTGGCTCAAACATGCAGAATCACTGGTATGGTCCTTTAATATGAAATAAAGGATTTTTTAAAATAATTTTTGTTAGACCTCAGTGTGTTATTAAAGTAAAACTACTGAAATCTGAGTTTGGTTTGTGTTATTGATTTTCTCTTCATTTTACTTCTCTGGAGATGTTTGTGAGGACACACCCCCTCCAAGGGATCTGACCTGACCCTAAACCCACCCACACACACACACACACACACACACGCAACAATCTAATTATGTTTGATGCCATGACTTCTTCTGAAAATAGATGTACTGTAATTGCATTACAACTCGCTGAATAACCAAGAAATTATTTTACAATTCTCCAAAATCCTCGTTGGGGAGTTTGAAGCAGGACAGTTATTCAGAAGCATTTTCATTTCAGATATAAAGTTAGGAGGCTGCAGCAGTCGCTGAGTTTGGTCTGATTCCTGTTTTTTTTTTTGTCTGTAGTTTCTGTTAGTGAAGAATGATTCCAGGCTGGATGATAATTATCTAAGCTTCTTACATCATCACCCTGTTAAAGAAAAGCCAAGCTGCTTTTCAGGTCAATTTCAACACGTGTTGAGGATAAAACAATAAAAGAACCAGGACGTTGTGACCTTTATGATCCACATATTTATAACTAAATAAGAATACACTACAGCTCCAAAGTCTGAAATCAGCATGGAGTGATTTTCACATAGAGTCAATGTCAAACTAGTTCAGTTTCATCTGTATGTATAAAATGATTCTATATGTCTGTTAATATTTTGCAGCTACAGTTTTAAAATAATTAGCAAGAAGCTGTAAAAAAAATGAAGACATTTTATTGAAATTGTCCTGAATCCTGACATGAGTTGTAGATGATTTAGATTCATGTAGAGAAGCTATATGTGGTTCCAGAGATTATTAGGAAATTCTAGATTATTCCCTGATGCTGTAGAAACTGATGCTGAATATTTACAAAGCAGAGATTAAATCTCACTAAAATACTGTTATTCATCATTTAAAAACTCTAAAATACTAAATAAAACATCTTAAAATATATTTTGGTGTTTGTTTCATAGAATTTAAAAAACATTGAATAAAACAGCAAGAACGACTTAAATGACAGGTGATTCTAAACTTTGGAGCGGAGTGTAAATGTCCAGGCTTTAAAGGACCATACTACCCATTTTGCATGTTTGAGCCTAATATATTTAATTTTCATACATGTTACGTTACTGACAATCATTTCCCAAAGGATAAAACTGTATTTCAGCTTTCCTGATATTTTGCTAAATCTCTGAATCTTTCTAAATCAAATATTCAGTGATACACCCACCTTAAAAATCCATGTTTCTCCTGCTAATAGTTACACAGCCTTATGAAGTCACAGTCCTTTAAATTTTTCCATAAACACAGGTCTTCTTTTGGGACTATATTCCCCGGTGGAGGCATACATTCACTCCACGCTTTTTATTGAGCTTAAACACTAAAATTACATAACTTCTAAAAAAACCTGAATACACGTCTTGTTGGTGATGATGGATTACCTATCCCAAGAACGTTTACAGTATCAACAAGTTGATTTTAATAGCAGAATGAACTGAAACCAATGGAGGTCTGGAAGGTAGGAAAAACATTTTTAATTCACCGTTCCAGTAGTATGCTTTGGGAAATGATTGTCAGTAACGTTACATGTATGAAAATTGAATATATTAGGCTCAAACATGCAAAGTGGGTGGTATGGTCCTTTAACTGTAAAGACATATACAAAGTCCTCTTTATGCATCAGGCTGTGCGTGTGTGTGTGTGTGTGTGTGTGTGTGTGTGTGCGTGCATGCGTGCGTGTGTGTGTGCACTGATGCAAATGAACAACACGCTCGTTAGCCATTGACTTCTTTCCATGTAGAAACTAAACTCCATTCCACCGGCTGACGTCTGACGTTCCGTCTCAGCGTTCTGTGGATCAGTACGTACCAAAACTCAACGATTCAAACTTCTTTTTCTTATTTAAGGAAAATTATCTAATTAAAACGATTTGCACAAGATCATTAGACTTTTTTCAAAATAACTGGTGTTGCTTTTTTTTTCTTAATGAGTCTGTTTTTAAGGTGGAGCAGACTAGAAACGGTCTGATGAGTAGATGACATGTTGATATTTTTTATATCTCAAACATGTATTATGATAAAAACAAGATGACTTCGCTTATTACAATAATCTGACCAATATGAGGAATTCTTAAACCCTTTTCAGCAATTTTGTAGAAATGAGAGTCAGGATCTTAAAAAAAAAAGACAGAATAAAGCAGAGCATGACTTTAGAATAAAAAAAAAAAAGAAAATTCTAGAACATTTTTCCACACTTGAGTATTGTGATCCATTTTTGACTGAATCACCTCGTTTCTTATTTAGAGGCTTGTCCTGTTTTAAGACATGAACTACAAAAATGAGCTGAAAAGACAAATAATATAGTTTCATTATGTATATGGAGCTAAAAATAAAAAAAAAATAAAAAAAGCTGAAATCAAACTCATTAGTATTATTATTATTATTATTATTATTATTTTGTTTAGGGCTACGTAGCATTTTCTAGATACTTTTTTGGAGTAGGAGTTTCAATTAAATTTTCATTTTTTGGGTTTCCTCGTTAGCAGTTTTTTTTTTTTGCTCGTTTTAAGTGTCAGCTTTGGGAATTCTTATCAGGTCACATCAGCTAAAAGAGGATGAGTTCCCTACAGGAAGTGAATCCCAGAGTGAGGAAGACCAGGGAGTCTGCAGGCTTCACATAGGTAAGAGCCAATCACCTGCATGACTTTCTATGAATCTAGTAGGACAAACACAGGTCCTGAAGTAAAGCTTCGTTTTGATTGGTCCTTTACATCTGTAACATGTTGATGTCAAAACGTAACAAACCTCTTCCATCATGAAGACGTCTGACTCTGCTCAGGAAGCCCAGAAACGCTCCGGCCAGGTGATCCATGTCAGCTCAGCGGATCCACACAGGGCAGGAATGAAAAGCGTCTCGTTCCTCCGTCAGGTTAGGTTTGTTCTTGGCGTCTGTTCGGATCTGAGGCTTTGTGTAAACGCGTCCTGTCCTGCAGTCTCAGGTCCTGGTGGCATGCGTTTACCCAGAGCTGCTCAGAGAAGAGCGCCTTCCTCTGGATGTCAGGATGAGGGCGCAGGAGCTTCTGCAGGCCTGTGCGGGAGGAAGTGTGGGTACGAGCTGATTAAACACGAGACAGCATCGCCTCTGATGATGATGATGATGATGATGATGATGTGTTTCCAGTCCTATCTTCCTGTTTGTTATCAGGATAAATCAAACACAAACTAAACACCTTTAGATGAACTCGTGAGCTGTGAGGTGCAGGAGCAGACTTCATCCAATCTTAACCAAATTTCTTGGTTTATGACATTTCAGTAGATCTGAAAACAAGTTATTTATTTGTTTTAATATTCTGTGTTCTTTTCTGTAATTGGCTGCCAGATTTGTAGGCGTGGCTTATACGACAAACTGCCATTACTTGTGAAAGTTGCAGCCAAATTTAGCTGATGAGCTGAAACAATCCTGCAAAATATGACATTTGGCCTACAGGTGGCGCTACAGCAACATGATATATTTAAACACACATAACTCACAGTCTGACTCACCATAAATTTTGCAAGTTGTACTGTCGGTATTCTCCAAAACTCCTGGCCACCATCAGCCAATCAGCATGACTGTAATCATTTGAAGAGATTAATATTCAGATTAGAGAAATACACAAGTTATTAAAGTACGACATGTGATTGGCCCTCTGTTATTAAAGTTATTAAAGTACGACATGTGATTGGCCCTCTGAGTGTGACTGTTTCCTGTAGGTTCTTACACAGCGTCCTCCGGTCTTCCTCGTGTCAAACAAAGCATCACTGAGTTCATCACAAGGAGAGACGGCGGCGTTCCTTCACACGCCGCAAACATCATCATCTGCTCCGGTTCTCAAAGAGCCATCATGGTATACATACATGTTTCATCAACATGATTATTAAAAGATATTATTTAAAGACATAAGGACATTAGTACGGGTCTTTAAGACAAGAATTTTAAGTTAGAATCCACTTCTAATATGTTTGGCATAATATTTGATTTGTGAAAATGATGGAAGAAATATTCATGTACATTATTTAAGAGAAAGAATCCATAACACAATGTAAAATATACTGTATTACAAGTAAAATTATCTGGTGAAGATGAGTAAAGTTTAGTACTGTTATATCCAGCTTTAAAAAAATATTATTTAGGAATGTTTTTGAAAGAAAGAAAGAAAGAAAGAAAGAAAGTCTTGTTCAGGTTCACAACATTCTTAGATCATGTCTAAAAAGTCAATACTGACATAAAAAGTTGATATTTGGAGAAAAAAAAAACACTCCTAAAATTGGACATTGTATTTCCATTTTTGGCTAACTTCCTGCTTTTGGATCATTTCAGTATAAATGTTCCTCTGCAGGTAAATTCTCCAAAATCCTTAGAAAACGTGTCAAAGTCACGCTGTCATCAGACTTAACGAGGCTGTTCATCAGATTTTATAAGCTGCAGCGTCATATTTATTTATTTATTCAGCCTTTAAACTGTAAGTCTTCAACTGAAAAGTAACTAGACCAGATAAATGTCGTAAAAAGTAAATTATTTTTTTTAAATCCAATGGAGGAAAAGCTGCACAAAAAAAAGGAAAGGATGAGTACCTGATTATTCTTGAGTCCACGTCTATTTATGGATGTGATTTTTCTTTACCTGAGGTGGTGGTGAAGCTGCTGGTTGGGGGGGCGGGGCAGCCTCCGACAGGTGTGCTGACCCCCATGCCCTGCCCCCGCTGCTGGACCACGCCGGCGTGACTCTGGTGCCCTACGTCCTGAGAGAGGACAGAGACTGGACTGTAGACCTGGACCAGCTGCACCTGGATCTACTGACCACTAGGGGGCGCTGCAGGCCCAGAGCCATTTACATAAATAACCCAGGAAACCCCACAGGTAAAATCAGCCAACAGGTACAGTACAGGAACTACAATAAACTGATTATTATTCCTGTGAATAGTTTAACATGAAGAACAAGTGGAGGAAGAAGGAAGAAATGCGAGATTATAATCTTTTACTTAATACAGGCTAAAGTCTAAAAAAACAAAATGTTGGCAAAATATAGGTCAAAAAAGCAAATAAATAAATAAAAATAATTTTAAAAACTGTATGAAAAAGTAAAATAAAGTAAAACCATAACATGGAACACAAAATTAAATAAAAATAAATTTAAAATTAAAATTAAAAAAGCAAAAAAGTAAAAACTTAAATAGTGAACAAACAAGTAATTTAAATTATAACAAATATTTAAAAATAAAACTAAAATGATTAAAATGATACATAAAAATTTAAACCATTATAAATAAATAAATAGTAAAAATGAAAATAATTTGAAAAGCAAACTAAAATGATAAGTTCTGTGTGACTTCCTGTTGTTATTTGCCCTGCAGGTCATGTTCAGGACAGGAAGTCGATGGAGGACGTGATCCGGTTCGCCGTGGCTGAGAGGCTCCTCCTGCTGATTGACGAGGTCATTACTGTTACTGTGTCTTTAAATTTGACTCATTTGGCTCTTTTCAGGCGTTTTTACACCTAGTTTGATTTGAATGTTTGTTTCGGAGCGTTTGTCTTTACGTTATCATTGTCAAGGTGTAGTCACAACGTGAGGCAGTTTGATTACTATTATTTACTGTTGTTTACTGTTATGTACTGTTATTTTCCCTTTTTCATTATTAAAAAAAATTATCAAAAAAAATCATTAAAAATAATTTTCATTATTTTCTTCAGTTTTTAAGCTCACAAATTTGCAAATTTAAAACATCGCAAATTTGTGAGTTTTTAAACTGGCAAATTTGCTAATTTTTCTGTGAGTACATGACTTTATTAAATTAGACTTTTCCATCAGATTTAGCAATAAAGAAATACTCGTGCTTTTGGCGCAAAATCATTGAATAAGCACACGGACTTTTAAAACTGGCAAATGTTTGAGTTTTGAAAGTGGCAAATTTGTGAGTTTAAAAACTTTTTTTTTAAATTTTAAAAAATTTGCAAGTTTAAAATCTAGCAGATTTTCTGTGTTTGAAAACTCGAAAAAATGCCGCCCTCATTTTTTTTTATATGGCCCTAAAAGCCATCATAATTTTGACTACAACCAGGAAAATGATAAATTCTGTCTTTGTCCCATGTTACATGTTACTTAGCTTTCCTGGCAGAGTTCTTCCTGTTTTGATTTTGTTACTCCCGCCCCCTGATGTTTCTGACCAATGAAATGAGCTTTTGTTGACTTTCTTTGATATATTTTAGTCCGACTGAATTTTTTCTGTTGTGAAACTGAACCAAACTAACCAGTAAAAGTAACGTCGTAACAGTTGAGACTCTGATCTGGATCAAACGGACAGCAGGTCTGAAAAGGCTGTTAGTGTCTCCTAAACCTTCTGTTTGGTCTACCAGGACAGTGTGTTTGGACGGGACAGAGAGTTTGTCTCCTATAAGAAGGTCCTGTTTGACATGGGACATGAATACTCAGGGACGGTGGAGCTGGTGTCCTTCCACTCCGTGTCCAACGCCTGCACAGGAGAGTGAGTTTCCTCCTGACGTCAGACTGTTTAGTGCTGTTTGTTGTTTATTTGTTATTTTATTGTTATTATCCTATAAAACTGGGCTCTATATATCATCTTCAAAAATGAGCAATGTGTATCATAAACTGTGTACAGTAAATACAAATCATCCATCTCAGATTCTGTTTCATCAGTCTGGTGACCAAATGACTCACCTTCAGATCTGTTTGTCTTTAGGTCATCAAACAGAATTCTTCTCTTTTCACAAACTCTGTTCCTTTAATTATCAGTTTCATAATTATTCTACTCGTACTCACTGTTTGTTGAACAGCTCAGTTACAGTTTGGTTTTAGATACAGAGGTTCATCTTATGGAATATTCTGCCCTCTAATATCATTCATTTGGCTCCTCTTTGGTTTAAGAAAACTGTAAAAGGATTATTTTTTTCCCAACAATATTACACTTATGGATTTTTATGGGGGGGGGTATAGTATTTTATGGCCAGACGAAGATGCCAATGACACCAGATGTAGGGGCAAATAAGTCCATAATTGTCCACTATTTCCTGTTTCTCCATGCCAACCAAATTAGAAAAGAAAAAACAATTAAGTTTGCTTACTTTAAGTTAATTTTAATTAATATTACATTGTGCAGTGCAAAGGCCACCAGCCGGCCCACCCAGATAAGTCCCGCCTCTCCCGATGGCCAATCCGACCCTGTGTGTAAATGGATAAACTCAACTAAAACTCAAACTATTTACCACAGACCAGAATACGCAGATTTGATCTGAAGTCATTTTTGTAGTTTTACTTTGTATTGACTTTGTCTTTCATTTACTGTCTAAAAAGCTGCATTGGAAACAAAATCTTTAAAAATCTTTGACAAGATGACACATTTTTTCTTGTGAAAATCTGGACATTTCTGTCAAACAACAAAAAGCTGAGAAACGTGATTTTTACACAGCGAGTTTGGAGGATTAAAAATAAAACTGCATCACAAGACTATCAAATTTTTGTTTTTAGATTTTTTTGCCTTTACTTTTAACCCTTTTTTTTTTTAAAGAATTTTCGAGAATGAATTAGAACATGGAGATTTTTGTAGAATAAATGCTTGATTTGTTCCCCACAATAAATAAAGATTTATTTCAACAACTTCCTTCCTCACAACAATTTTCTTGAATCAAGCATAAAATTGTAAAATTTTTACAAGACAAATTTTCTTGTGCAGGAAAGGATTATTTTTTGCAGTACAGATTTTTAGGTAGTAAATGAAAGACAAATTCAACCAAAGAAAAAACTGCAGAAATGACTTCAGACAGAATTTAAATGTTTAAAATAACATCTTTTCTCAGCATGAGTCTGAATTCTGTGAAATCACAAATCATTTGATTCCTTCCTTGCTGATTGATAAATTCTGAGCCAGACACATAAGGAAATGATTATTTTGCTGTTTCTGCACGTCATCTGCGTTCATGTGCGCTCAGTGATTGTGACATGGGCATTTTTCTGACTTCCTGTCTGCTGTCAGGTGTGGTCTGAGGGCAGGATACATGGAGTTCGTTAACATGGACCCCGCCGTCATGCTGGTTATTGGTAATTTGTTGAACACCGACATTTGCGCCCCGGTCACAGGTCAGCTCACTCTGGATCTCATGGTTGACCCTCCCAAACCTGGAGAGCCTTCGTACGACAAGTATATGCAGGTGAGGACACGAGGCTTAACGAGTTACCGATTCTTTAATTTCATTTTATGTTTTTTACCTAAAGTACATAAAGTACCTGCAGCTAACATCTGTACTTACTGTATGTGCAGCAGATGAGTTTGACCTTTGACTTTTTTCCTCTATCGAAGGAGATTCTCCTCAGTCGGGCGACTCTTTCCCAGAATGCTCAGCGGGCGTGCGACTTCCTGAACAGTCTTCCGGGGATGAGCTGTCAGCCGGCGATGGGCGGAGTCTACCTTTATCCTCGTCTGCATGTTCCACCGCTGATAACCGCAGAAGCAAAGGTGGGAAAAATATGTTAACAAATTTCAAAATTTTACTTCCAAACCACTCATATGTCTGCTACACATGGTGTTTAAAGGAACATACCAATGTTTTTAATGTGGTTTTTGGATGCTACAATTTTTTCTCAAATTTGAGCAGAAATATGGCAACTTTTCTGTAATGTTTAAAATAAAAACAAACAAAAAGATGCAAACTGATTGGAAAAAATCAAGAATTCTTTGTGGAAAATGGATTATAAACATATTACTTGCAGCAAAAACACAATATATTTTTTTATTTAAGAAACACTGATGCATGATTAGCAGCACTTCTGTGTTTTCTGTTGTCTGTTAGTTGGTCATCCACACCACTAGAGGGCCTCGTTTACTAGAAACTTAAGTGAAAAGTTTGCTGTCTGAGCAGGAAACAATCACTTATTTTGTGCAGGGTCGAGAGGTCGGAAACACACACACACACACACACACATACATATACTGTATATATATATATATCAGTACGAGTGTCATATGTTGAATTTTGGCAAAACTTGACATATAACTACAATCAGAATTATTTTTTTTTTTATCAAAAGCAGACTACAGATGTTTACAGGACGTGATTGGCTGATGCAAAGCACTGCTGTCCTTACTGATTTCAGATATCAGGGATAGAGGCAGACCTGCTTTACTGTCAGAAGCTTCTGGAAGAGGAAGGAGTGTGTGTGGGAGCAGGAAGTGAAAATGGCCAGACGGATAACAACAACTACCATCTCAGGTAAGAGACACGTCGAATTCATACAAAATCTACACGCTAAATCAGCACCGTGATAACTGAAGCTCATATTATCTATCTATCTATGTATATACAGATAGATAGATAGATACACGCGCACACACACACACGACCCACGCTGTGTGTGTGCGTTCCCTTTCAGGCTGTGTGTTGTGGTTCTTCCTGCCACCCTAGAGGAGGTTTTAGCACATCTGCCTTTTTTTTTTTTTAATCACCACATTATATTAATAATAATTACCATTTTTAAAGATGTTTTAATGTCTGTTTTTATATGCCTACCAGTTTAACTGTCCTTCGGGGACAAATAAAGTTTATTGCATTGAATTAAGCCGTTTGTGTATGTAAATAATAAATACCTGCCGTGTGTTTATCATGTAATGGGACAGAAATGTGTTTACACTGTGAGGCTGCTGGTGTGTAGCTGGCGTGTATGACGATGCGTGGAGGTTAGGACAGTTACATTTAGGATTAGGTTGGGGTTAAGGACGTATGGTGGTTGTGGTTTGGTTAAGCCTCTGGGAAATAAACCAAGGTCCTCACAAGTAAGGTGGGAACATAACGTGTGTGTGTTTCCGTTCAGGCTGAGTATTCTGGTTCCGCCCGCCACCCTGCAGGAGGTTTTGTCACGCCTGCGTTCGTTCCACCTGAGGCTGCTGGATCGTTTCCCTGACAGACGAGTCAAACACGGAGACGTGGCAGAAAAGCCCTCAGGCTGAGCGTACGGCCTGATGGCTTTACTCTGCTGGAAAAACAAAAGACTGATGAAACGTCTTAAAGCACTTAAAGGACCATGCTGTTGCTAATGTGTGTTTGAGCCAAATACACATATATACCATATATATATACACACACACACACACACACACATATGTATACACACTCACATACACACACAAGTCATGTTACTAAAAAACCATTTCCCAAAACATAATACTGCAGCGGTAAATATTAGAATTGTTTTTCCTACCTTCCAGCCTGCTATTGGTTTCAGTTAATTCCACTACACCATAAAAATCAACTTGCAGAGACTTAAACGTCCTTGAGATAAATAATCCATCCCAGCATCAACAAGTAACTATCACAGTATCAACAAGTTGATTTTAATAGCAGAATGAACTGAAACCAATGGAGGTCTGGAAGGTAGGAAAAACATTTTTAATTCACCGTTCCAGTAGTATGCTTTGGGAAATGATTGTCAGTAACGTTACATGTATGAAAATTGAATATATTAGGCTCAAACATGCAAAATGGGTGGTATGGTCCTTTAATTATTTTTGTGAGAATGAAAACTAATTGTTTTTCCTCGTAGAGTTTTGAGCTGAATCAGTTGTTTGGATAGAAGCTCCTTAGTGCTGTGTAGCACGTTATTCCTCAGCGTCTTATTAAAGTAAAAATACTGAAATCTGAGTTTGTTTGTGCTGATTTTCTCTGAACTTTATTCTGGAGGCGTTTTTATCAGGACGCATGAAACGAATGCAGCAAGTCCAGCAGATTCTCACGACAAGGACTGTTTGTGTGTCTCTGCTGTGTGTTTGATCTGCGATTAAAGTCGAGAATAAAAGCCGTATCTCACACACACACACACACACACACACACACACTTGAACACGCCTGTTCTTGTCCTGCTGCTCGCTGCGTACGGTGAGTCAACTTATTTCTCTGTTCATCTGCACAGTTTAAGAATCTTGATTCACTGGAGTTTAGATAAAAAATTATCAAAATATTAAGAAAAATATCCTTCAGGTATAATTGATGGTCACCAGCCAGTTAAAGAGCTGCTTTGGGCCCCAGAACGCCTTAAATAAATAAAAAGTTTGATTTCTCTTTGAATTGATCTGTCTTATTTATTATTTCTGTATTATTAAAAAACAAGTAATAATATTAATATCCACTCTCTGATTATGCTATAGCACCTCAACATCTCCAAATATCCTCACAGCTCAGTATATTTCAGGTGTTAAATACAATTCTGGCGCTCAACAAACAATTTTTTTTTGGATTAAACCAATAAGCTTGAAGGATGATTCACCAAATTGAATAACATCATAAAAACTTTTTGAATTATAATAAACAATAAAATACAGAGGCACTTGAATAAATGGGCACATAAATATAAAACAAACATCAAATCGTACAATATGAAATTTGAGGGTGGGGAACTAATTTTTGCAATTTTAAACTCACATCAAATTTGGGGATTTAGGAGCACTCATACAATTTTGGGGATTTTAGCAAACCATAAGATTTGGGAGAAATATGTCAGATTTATGAATCAGGAGCAGTATGGACAATTAGGAGACAACTGGAACAAATTTTTGTGTTAATATTGGGGTTATTAAATGTTTTGGGCCCTAAAAAGGCTTGAGACGGGCCTGTCTTTTAGTGTTACTCATATTCTTCCTGTATAAACTCTGTTTCTTTACAAACTAACTCAGGCTGTGCAGCACCAGATGTCCAAATCCATCCATGACTTTTTAAGATATGTTTCAAACAACCAACGCTGGTGATCACATGACCTCCTTGGCAGAGGTAACAAAAAAAAAAAAAAAAAAAAAAAGCACTTTTAGAGGTTAAATCAACTCTAATAGTTTTCAGGATTGTGCGGTATATTTTCTGCATTTGCAGCATGTGGCCACAAGGTGGCAGTGTTGGCTAATTAGTAGTTGATGCATTCACATGATTTTGTATTTTATACAAAAACTTCAAGTTAATATGTGTAAAATGATCATAACCTAATATACAGTACGCTGGAAAAAAATATGTTCTCTAAACGTGTAGATGCGTAGATGCACCGCACACACACACACATTTCTTCCTCACTAATCTGCAATTTTAGAATATGTGTTAACTTAAATCAGTGTCAGACACAAAATCAGGGACTTATTGTGTTCAAATATAATGATAAACATTCACGATTATATTATTATGTGTGTTATATGTAGTATATTATATAAAGGATTGAACAAAAACAGATATTGACTGTTTCCTGTTTGATGCACTCAAACTAGTATGGTCCTTTAAGCAACGGCGGCTGCAAGGACCGTTACAGTAACAGGAAGTAGGTCTGCGCTCTTTATTGCATGTATGGAACTGGCTCAATGCTACATGTACAGGCGATGGTGAGTGTCAATTTCATGCACATGCAAGCGAGCAGATTTTTTTTTGTTTGGTCGTCGTATATGTTGTCAAAAAAGTCGCTGCTTAAAATCCCGAACGTCTCTGATCGCAACGCGTCAGACCTCGATGACGTCATATCGACTGTGGAGGATTTTAAAAAATCCTCCCAGCATTGATGGCAGAATTGTCTGTCGAGTGCAGAAGTTACCAATCAGCCTTTGTATGAAGTGTGGGCGCGCGCACACGCGCCCACACTTCATACAAAGGCTTTGTTTTCCGGCGCTGAGCCAATCAGGAAGCATCAGGATGCTGCTCGTTACTGCTCAGCGTTGCCCACAGGAACCGCGGCCATCTTTTTGCCCCCCCCCCCCC